>OX940978.1:16009018-16271922 GCA_954871275.1 Leptopterna dolabrata
TTGAAATTCTGAGGATCGCTTAATCTAAACAGGACCCTCGACATATTCCCAAATGCTCACCTAGTTTTAATGATTCGTTCGGCCGCGAACAACTAACTTCTACCTACCTATAAACGAAAAGAATAGGTCGGAGCGGGCTAGAGCGAACGATCATAAAGATATAAAAACCCCGAATTATATATTCGGGATGAAAGTTCACGGCGTCTCTGGGTCTCGTCTACTACATTGATAGAATCATGCGAAGCCTACTACTACAGATGGATTAAAGTTTAATATTACAAGTATGTAAAAAATTCTCCCGGGATATTCCGAGTAAGGTTAATCCAAGGTTATAAGAAAACGAGGCAAATTATTACAAAAAGTTTTAATTTTTTCCTGTATAATAGATGTCCCATCTGCGGTCTTCTGAGTTACCAACCTTCGTCCTCCCACCAGGAAAGCCCTAAATCGAGTACCGCAGCCGGCCGGCCAATTACAGTTTCATAAATATACGGCGTGTTCCAGAATTCTATCATTAATTATTTGCTGTTATTCACGAAGCATAACATTTGTTCAAGTTACAAGAGTACCTGCATTTCAATAATATCCAAAATCACCATCATTCCTCAACTGAAATAATATCTCGGAACAACCAACTGGAAGTACCGGCTGGAAGTATACCGTATGTTTCATTCACGATCATGTTGACGAAGCTTTTCTGTGCAACTTTAGCACCTCACTGTACGAACGGCTGGACGTACAATGCTCCGGGCGGTCTCAAATATATTCCCAAATTCGTGAACTATTTAGAAACGTAAAAAAATTGGACATAACGATGTCCTGGAAATTTAAACCCCTATTTTTCACCCCTTAGAGATGACTGACAGTAACGGCGAGCTTCCCGGAGCAACTAGAACCCAAATGAGACCCACACACCCAATTTCATGAATTTGTTCATGTAACTATAGAAAGTGAGAAGTAGGTACGGCGGACGGACAGAAATTTTTATGTTTATTTATTTTTTAGGTTTATTATTTTCAATGATGAACCTTTAGAATCGAGCATGGAAAAAAAAAATTAAAAATCCCCCCCCCCCCCCCACCCTGCCATGCCCTAGCTGCCATTTTGGCACCGGTGCCCAGAAGTTTGCACCGACAGGCTTCTTCAACACGAGGGTGAATGAAATTGTACCTATACACTAAGCCCAGATATCATCACTCGGGGTACGGCAAGAATTGGGAATTGGCCCAAAATAATCATTGCTAGGGAGCACCTGATCATATTCACGGAGTATGAAGTCGAGTTGGTTGTTCTGTGATATTATTTCATTTGAAAAATGATTGCTCTTGTGGATTTTGTTGATAGGTACTTTCGTAACTTGAATAAACGTTATGTTTCGTGAATAACAACAATATTATGAAATGTAGTTCCCGGGCCGGCTCAATATTCGATTTAGGGCATCTATACAGGTAAAAAAGTAAAAGTAAGTAAAGTAAAGTGATCAGCCATTCCAGGCTGGGGCTTTTCGTCCGACTGCCCTGCCAGCGTCGCGGACGTGATCAGCTGTCCTCCAATGGAGGATCAGAATTCGATCTGATCATTTCGCTCTTTACTTGGCTACTCATTGCCTCGCCCCCTTGAGTGGAGAGGGGTTCGCCCAACAGCTACATGGGTCATACTTGGACGTGTCACCACGTGTCACGGCGGTCACCCATCCAGGTACTAACCACGCTCGAGGTTTCTTATTACAGGTAAATTATTACACAACGGTTGTTATTTTGTCTACACAGTTTGTTTACAACAACCTTCTCCCTACAAACAAGTTTTGGTTTATTATTTTCAATAATGAACCATTGAAATCGAGCAAGAAAAGAAAAAAACGCTGCAAATCCCTGCACAACGGTTTATTATTTTGTATAGAATACCCTTCTGTTACAGATCACAGCTCTATGTATAGATAACCCGTCTATATAATATAATATGTACTATTCTATGCATAATTATGTAGATCGCAGACCCTCCGTAGGTTAGTACCTAACCCCGTACTCGTTACTAGGTACCTACCTAAATCACGAGTTAAATGTTGCTAAAATAATTCTGCCGATGACAAACAGTACCTAACAAAAAGAAACACACATAATGAAGTTCTGAAAAGAAATTGTTGATGAGGAGTGAAAAAAGTTGCAAAAGTACCTACCAACAAACTCCAGCCCCTTCTACGTAGATGGTATAATGAACCGTTGTGTAATAATTTACCGTTGAGTAATGATTTACCGTAGTAATAATTTACCCATCAATAATACTTCAACGTTTGTTCAAGTTTCACTACCTACCAACAAACTCCAAAAGAGCCATCATTTTTCAAATTAAATAATATCACAGAACAACCAACTCGACTTCATACTCCGCCAATATAATCAGGTGATCCCTACCAATGATTGGCCGTATTCACAAATTCCTATTGTGGGCGCGTCTCTGGTTACGAGATTTGGTTTGAATTGTATACAATTTCATTCACACTGGAGTCGAAAATGCCTGTCGGTGCAAACTTCGGGGCCTTACTGTGAACGAACGGCTGGACGTACGATGCTCCGGATGGTCTTAAAAAACTCGCAAGTTCAAGAATTATTTAAAACCGTAAAAATATTTACGTAAAAAAATGGTATAGGCGTTTTGAAAATTTCAACCCCTATTTTGAACCCCTTAGAGATGACTGACAGTAACGTCGAGCTTCGAGGACCAACTAGACGCCGAACGGAACCTATAACCCGAATTTCATCAATTTTTTTTCATGGTAACTAAGAAAAGTGGCCCGTACGGCGTACGGCGTACGGCGTACGGCGTACGGTGTACGGCGTACGGCGTACGGCGTACGGCGGACAGACAGAAATATTTTTATTGCAGTTTTGGATTCTACATACCTTGAAACGTAAACCATCAAATTTTGAGGGGGGGTAAGAATTTTTTTTTTCATGCTCGATTCCAATGGTTCATTATTGAAAATAATAAACCAAAAATTGAAGGTTTTTTTTTACGTTATTAAATTTGTCTTGAGCTAAACAATTTTTTGAGGCCACCCGGAGCATCGTACGTCCAGCGGTTCGTGTGCACCAAAAAGCTTAGTCAACACGATCGTGAATCAAACGGTATAAGTCCGGCCGGGATATCATCACTAGGGAGCACTTGATTATAATCAAGGATGGCTGTATGAAGTGGAGTTGGTTGTTCAGTGATATTATTTTATTTGATAAGTGATGGACTATTAGATTTTGTTGGTAGGTACTTGTGAAACTTGAACAAACGTTGAAGTAGTATTGATGGGCAAGTTATTACACAGTGGAAATTATTACACAACGGAAAATTATTACACAACGGAAAATTATTACACAACGGTGAATTATTTAACGGCAAATTATTACACAACGGTTCATCTACCAAGAAGGGGCTGGATGTTGTTGATCGGTACTTTTGGAACTTGAACAACTATTGACCACAGAAAACGGTGATCTTCGCAGAAGGGGCATCTATTTCACTCCACATCAACAATTTTCATTTAGAATTTCATTATTTGCGTTTCTTTTTGCCGTTTTAGTTACTGTTTGTCATCGGCTGTATTATTTTAGCAACATTTAACTGGTGATTTAGGTAGGTACCTAGTAACGAGTACGGGGTTAGGTACTAACTTACGGAGGATCTGCGATCCACATAATATTTACAGAGTAGTAGGTAAATATTATATTATATAGACGGGTTATCTATACAGAGAGCTGTGATCTGTAACAGAAGGGTATTCTGTACAAAATAATAAACCGTTGTGCAGGAATTTGCATCGTTTTTTATATTAGAAGCGGTTTAGCGTGTCAATTTAACATCCCCTCCCCTCCACGATGGTCTCAATCATTCTTTTGATAATTTTAGCGAGACAAAATTGTGGCTATTGAAACAGCCACAATCCAAAACAATTTTCGGTAAAATGGCCCCTGATACCCTCGGCAATAATCAAGGTTAATCATAATCAATCAAGTTTCATAGTACACAGTGAAGAAGTGAATGAAGAAACTCGACCCTGTCCCTCCATTCTACTATCAACTGGAAGATATTGATAAACGGGTACTGGAAGCTGAGTCGTCTGGGTCAGAAGAGCGTCTGTCGCAAAGCGATCTCATCTCGATATGGCTAATGGGAAAACTTTTAATTCGGGGCAACTGTATCTCTGGTAAATCTTATAGTGTTTTCAGGATAGTACGAAAACATGCTAATCAAACTTCTACACTCCAAGTGACTCCTGAATTAACTAAGTCCCTCCCATTCCGGATTTCCAAAGTTCATAATGCAAATATCATATCCAAACAGAATTTCAAGGGCTCCAACTTCATATATTCTAGAGACAGTTCATAGTGTTCGTTGTTATCATGATTAATGTTACCAAACCACAACGAAAATGAAAATGGTGAATGTTACAAAACCACCTTTCTAACGCATATCATTTATATCCAAGTAAACTCGGTCAATGCAAAATTTACAATAAAAACCGAGGCAAATTATGACACAACGGTTTATCATTTAACGGTATGCCCCTCCTGCGTAGATCGCTGTTTTCTTTGGTCAATACCCTTCAGCCACCCCCCCCCCCCCCACCCAGGAAACTCCTGAATCGAGTACTGGAGCTGGCCCCGGAATTGAAGTTTCATGCAAATGCGCGGGATTCATTATATTCAATCTATAATTATTTGTATTTATTCATGAAGCATAAGGTAAATAATAATCTTTTGTGTAATAATTTACCTTTATAGATGCCCCTTCTACGTAGACAGTATAATAAAAGTTGAGTAATAATTTACCGTTGTGTAATAATCTACAGTTGTGTAATAATTTACCGTTGTGTAATAATTTACCTCTGCGTAATAATTTACCCAATAATACTTCAACGCTCGTTTGCGCCGAAAAGCTTCGTCACATGGTCGTGAATCAAACGGCCGAGATATCACCGCTAGGGAGCACCTGACGGCTGTATAAAGTCAAGTTGGTTGTTCTGTGATATTATTTCATTTGAAAATGATGGATTTTTTGGATTTTGTGGTAGGTACTTTTGGAATTTGAAAAAACGCTGAAATATTATTGGGTAAATTATTACACAACGGTTTATTATAGTATCTACAAAGAAGGGGAATCTTCACAGGTAAATTATTACACAACGGTTCCTTATTTACCTTATGCTCATGAATAACTACAAATATTTAACTATTGAATTATCGAATCCCGCGCATTTGCATGAAACTTTAATTCCCAGGCCGGCTCCAGTACTCTATTTAGGGCTTTCCTGGAGGGAGCTCAAGAGTATTGACCACAGAAAACAGTGACCTACGCAGAAGGGGCATCTATACAGGTAATCAATAAACCTTTGTGTAATAATTTGCAGCATTTGGGGGGGGTGGGGGGGGGGTCATTATTCCGGTTGCGTGTATGTATGCCCAAGTGGTTCTGTGTTTGTATTCTTAATCCTTGCAACCACTATATTATGCCACAGATTTTTTTTTAAATTAATATTTGGGAACAAGCACTGTGCTGCTGAGGCTAGGTGTTGAAATATTTATTCCACTTAAAGGGTGGGTTGCTCGTCGCTTAAACATGGTTCGAGGTGTAAACTATGTTTTTGTTTTGGAACTGGAGTTTGTGTTGGCTGAATATTCGTACTTACACTGAAAGGGAAACACAAACACGAACTTTAATGGACGAGTAGATATTGTACCGGTTGAACTCAGACTACTTCAACTAACATTAAGTGAAACTGGATACCGTGTCGGGAAGAATGCCGTAACCCGGGGTTCCATAACGAGTGATAGGTAGCTATTAGTAGGAAAAATCGATTTGAAAAAGTTTCCTGGTCAAGAAAGAATAATTAAAGTATAATCAACAAAGCTAGAAATGCCTCGGGCAATTGGCGAATTTTTCTGAATCCAAACTTTCCAAAGATGGGTACATGAATATATTTTTATCGAATTCATTGGATCTGTGGTGAGAAATTATACTGGTAAGAGAGACTACTTACCACAGCTCTCACACCTTTACTGTTCTACTAGAGGAGTTTATACCACACACACGAAAGGATTGGTCGTTACGACCGATCATGTTTGAAACGGAACGATATCATATAATTCAATACGTGCTTATTCAAAAAGTAATTCAAAATTCGGGTTTTCGTAAAATGGAAAACGAACTTCTTCTCCTTACCTATGTCGCGTTAAATTTGATTCGGCTACAGAAGAAACGAAGAAAACCTAGAAAAGTGTGGTTTAAGAAATTGCTATTAAAGCGAAATCAGCATTCGCATGTAAACATATTAAACGAATTAAGGTTCCATCCAAAAGACTGGCACAACTGTATGAGAATGACGGAACCTACGTAGGTACCTAAAATTATTGTAACTAGTGTCACCTGAAATACAGAAGCGCGATACAAACATGAGACAAGCTGTCAGTAATCACAAACGTCTCAGTGCAACTTTGCGTTTTCTAGACACTGGACGATCTTATATGAAGATTTAAAGCTCTCATCGGTCGTCACGATATTCACGGCTGCATGGGTTTTTGTTGCGATGACCGATACCCTCTTCGATTAAGTAAATCGTTAACGATCTTGACATGCACTACCGATTCGTCGTTTCGATCGGTCTGAAACGACGGATTCGAAAGATCAATCTTACCTTGTATGGGGCCCTTAACGAAGGAAATCGATCTCTCGGGAGTGACCAAGCGTACCTAATTTCCCCCTATTCTTACTGGTGTAAGAGTACAGCTAATTTTCAAAACTCTAATCCTCTCAACGTGCTGAAGTGCTCATGTCCTTACATCGAAAGCGCTCGCCTCAATCTATGAGCGTAGTATTTTCTCTACGTTGCTAGTGACGACGGATTCCTCCAGCTAACCATCGAGTTCCAAGGTCCCAACTGCTTGTTGATTGGTCGGAAGAGACGACAACGACCGCCAACCAAACCACCACTCACCACACCCGTTTTTTTTTTTTCTTCTCATCTCTACGATATAATTTATGGTAATGGATAGTCAAGCCCTCTGGATCGGAAGTTCCCCTCGTAAAACTCTAACTGGTATCTCATTTCTCCATCCAAGCCCCATCCTCCCCCCCCCCCCCCCCGTGAGTAATAAACTCTCAGCTTTAATAATCGTTTCTCCTTTGAACTCATAGCTCGCATAATGTATTTTCATCATAATTTACTCGCTTCCTAAAACCAACGTTTTTATTTGTTTGAAAAGCACAGCAATAATTATGGTTGATATTTAACGACTTCGTAATCATTAATAACGATAATAGTCTTTTAAAATCGTGTTACAACACAGTATCCACTCACTTTAATCCGCTCTTATACATATTTAAGAAATACAAGAAAAAAGTATACCTACGTAAACCTTGGAGCTGAGCACACACATTTACACGAGGTATTATACCATAGATTAACACAATTAACACAACTAAAAACCACTGCAGATTGTTACACAAGGGTTTATTATTTTCCTGTATAAATAACTGTTTTCTGTGGTCAACGTGGTCAATACCTTCTACGTAGGTCACTGTTTCCATAACCAACTCGATTTCATACAGCCATGGGTCACTACAATGAGCTAGCTATTCCATAGCAATGATTTCTGGGCTGGACGTATACCGTTTTATTCACACTGATGCTAAAGAATCCAAAATTCAGGACCATACTGTGAACGAATGGCTGGAGGTACAGTGGGGTACAGGTTGGGCTCAGAAAATCCCCAAGTTCGAGGAGATTTAAAAAATATAAAACAAAACATACCCTTCTATCAGACGTTTTTGAGCCACGGCGTTCTGAAATTGCAACCCCCAATTTTCACCTCTTCGAGATGACGATAGCTACCTACTCACGAGATTCACGAACCAACTAGACCCCAAATAAACCTACAAACCAAATTTCATTAGTGGTAACTAATTAGGCCCACTTTCACCAGAAAATTATTTAATGGAGTTTAGCCAAACTCCGTTAAAGTTAACGTCGAGGTTTAAACCTGGAAAGGCAGCTGGCGTCTTTCACCAGCCCAAATGTCGGTTAAACCCAGTTTGAAATAACGGAGTTTGCCTGACGGAGTTTAGTTTAAAATGTCCAAGCAAAAGTTGGACAATATGACGCGCCGGGACTATAAACTCGTCAAAACAACAACAACCACCACTCAGCTGATGTTGATTCCCGCTTCCATTGTTCCGCTGTAATAATAAGCTGTAATTTGCCAAAGTGATTTCTGATTTACAACGACTCCAGTCACGAGGTAAGGTACCTATAACATCATTGTGGAACACATGGTATAGAGTAAATACCAATACAATGCCAACTCGCGTTAATTCATTTCACAGCTCTATAACAACGGAACCAAAAATCAGCTGTGAGCTAGGCGGCCATATTGGGATCTCATGGATAACGGAGATTAGCGACTTTAACTTGCCGGATTTCGGGCGTTTAAACTTGAGCCCCCTCGGTGGAAGTTTAAGCTTGCACAGAGCTCTGGTGAAAGACAGTGAGCGGTAAACTCCGTTAATTTGCAACCTCTTCCGGGTTAAACTCGTTTCAAATTTTTGGTGAAAGTGGGCCTAGGAAAGGGTGAAGTACGGCGGAAAGATAAAACGATCTGAATATAATACCGGTACCTAAACCCCATCTGCATGGATCTCAGTTCTGTACAGTATACCAAGTTTCCCTTAAAATCTTACTGAAATAGCTCATATCTATAGATCTTGATAGCTGAAAGACAGAATGGGCTCGAAAACTGCGGAGTAACGCTCGAAACCCGCCGCACGTTTATAACCAAGTTTTAGGGTTTAGGCGATTCGAGAACGTAGGTTAGCAGATACCTAATGTCTATCACGAATTATTACAATTTGTTTGTACAATAAATTATCCGTAACAACACTCTGAAGGATCTTGTTAACTAGCTAATTGGTTATGGGCTGCGTCATCAAAACAGGTGAGTTTTGTGACGTAGAATGTAGTGGTTCTCCTCAAACCTATTCGTGTTATACCTCTCCTATAGAGAGTTTTTGCAACACACTCGTGACGAAATGAAACGGAAAACGACACCGAAACGGAAATGGCGGATAGGGCGACCGAAGTCAGATGCTAACCTTTTTCGGTTCAGTTTTCGTTCAGCTTTGGCGTCTACCGGCTGGTGGAGTCACGCTAACGTTATGTCAACCTCTCTTTCATCCATTTTACTCCATGGTTAATACAAATCTATGTCCACACATGTCGTCAAGTCTGCCAAGACGCCAAGAAGCAGCTGTGAATACGACGCTCGACATTTTTATTTTCCAAGGAAAACAGAAGAAGGTAGGTAGCGTTATGCAGATGTAAGGTTAAATTAAGTTTCGTCATCTCAACACCACGAAAGCTGAAACCGCGAGATCCCGGTATTTTTCGTCGTCACGGTTCGTCAAACTTTTCGGTGTCTTAAGTGCGCATGCGCAGCACTGCTTTCGTTTCGTTCGTTTCGTCGTGAGTGTGTTGCAAAAACTCTCTATTATGTTATACGATTTTACTAAATAAACGAAGAGAACGACGGGTCGGGTGAGGCCAGGGAAAAAGAGGCCCTTCCATCAACCGCCACCGCCTTCAACGGTCGTAACGGCCGATTGTGGACCCGGGGGGGGGGGGGGGAGGAGATAATCAGCCCTTCTAGCCCAGCTCGTCATTCGACCGATCTCGCTCTTACCCTCTTGCCAGACTTACTCTCTCCCTCTCCTTGTGTCTGCTGTGGTAAAAACCGCGGGGTACTCTGTCCTGGTATCTGCTGTGGTGAAAACCGCGGGATACTACCTACCTTCTTCCCGGTATCTGCTGGGGTGAAAAACGCGGGATACCTTCTCTCCTCTAGCGCCTGCTGTGTTGAAAACCGCGGAGTACTAGCCTCCACCTTCCCAGTGTTTGCTGTGATGAAAACCGCAGGACAGTTCCTTCTCCTTTTGTACGTGCTGTGGTGAAAACCGCGGTAAGATCACAGCTCTTTGTATAGATAACCCGTCTATATAATGTAATATGTACTATTCTATACATATTATGTAGATCGCAGACCCTCCGTAGGTTAGTGCCTAACCCCTTACTCGTTACTAGGTACCTATCTGAATCACGAGTTAAATGTTGCTAAAATAATTCTGTCGAAGACAAACAGTAACTAAAACGGCAAAAAGAAACGCAAATAATGAAGTTCTGAAGGAAAATTGTTGATGTGGAGTGAAATAGATGCCCCTTCTGCGTAGATCACTGTTTTCTGTGGTCAATACCTACCTTCGTGGTCAAGTATAATGCACTGTTGTGTAATAACTTGCCCATCAATAATACTTCAACCATTGTTCAAGTTGCAAAAGTAGGTACCGATCAACAACATCCGGCCCCTTCTTGGTAGATGAACCGTTGTGTAATAATTTACCGTTGTGTAATAATTTACCGTGGTGCAATAATTTACCGTAATGTAATAATTTACCGTTATGTAATAATTTCCCGTTGTGTAATATTTTACCATTGTGTAATAATTTACCCATCAATAATACTTCAACGTTTGTTCAAGTTTCAGAAGTACCTACCTACAAAATCCCACAGTCATTATTTCAGTATTATTTCATTATCAAATGAAATAATATCGCAGAACAACCAACTCGACTACATTCAGCCATCCTTGATTATAATCAGGTGCCCCCTAAAGTTGATATCCCGGCCGGATTTATACTATTTGATTCACGATCGTGTTGACGAAGCTTTTTGGTGCACACGAACGGCTGGACGAACAATGCTCCAGGTCGTCTCAAAAAATTGTTTAGCTCAAGACAAATTTAATGACGTCAAAAAAACCATACCCTTCCATGGAAAGTTTTCGAGCTACGGCGTTCTGAAAATTTAACCCCTATTTTCAACCCCTTAGAGATTACTGACAGTACGAGGACCAACTAGACCCCGAACGGAACCTATAACCCGAATTTCATCAATTTTGTTTCATGGTAACTAAGAAAAGAAGCCAGTACGGTGTACGGCGGACAGACAGAAACTTTTTTAGTGCAGTTTTGGATTCTACATACCTTTAAACGTAAACCATTAAATTTTGAGGGGGGTTAGAATTTTTTTTT
Organism: Leptopterna dolabrata; assembly: GCA_954871275.1. NCBI lineage: Eukaryota > Metazoa > Arthropoda > Insecta > Hemiptera > Miridae > Leptopterna > Leptopterna dolabrata. The sequence goes on from OX940978.1 coordinate 16,020,146, forward strand.
TCATGCTCGATTCCAATGGTTCATTATTGAAAATAATAAACCAATGTTCTAACCCCCCACAATTTGATGGTTTACGTTTCAAGGTATGTGGAATCCGAAAATGCAAAACGCTGCAAATCCGAGCACTACGGTTTATTATTTTGTACAGAATACCCTTCTGTTACAGATCACAGCTCTCTCTGTAGATAACCCGTCTATATAATAATAATATGTACTATTCTATACACTTATAAAGAGCGCAGACCCTCAGTAGGTTAGTACCTAACCCCGTACTCTTTACTAGGTACCTATCTAAATCACGAGTTAAATGTTGCTAATATAATTCTGTCGGTGACAAGCAGTAACTAGAACGGCAAAAAGAAACGCAAATAATGGAGTTCTGAAGGAAAATTGTTGATATGGCGTGAAATGGATGCCCCTTCTGCGTAGATCACTGTTTTCTGTGGTCAATACCTACCTTCGTGGTCAAGTATAATGCACTGTTGTGTGATGACTTGCCCATCAATAATACCTCAACGGTTATTCAAGTCCGATCAACAAAATCCAGCCCCTTCTTGGTTGATGAACCGTTCTGTAATAATTTACCATTGTGAAATAATTTACCGTTATGTAATAATTTACCGCTGTGTAATAATTTGCCGGTGAATAATAATTTACCATTGTGTAATAATTTATCCATCAACAATACTTCAACGTTTGTTCAAGTTTCAGAAGTACCTACCAACTAAATCCAATAGTCCATCACTTCTTATCAAATGAAATAATATCGCAGAACAACCAACTCGACTTCATACAGCAATCCTTGATTATAATCAGGGGCTCCCTAGTGATGATTATCTGGGCCGGATTTATACCGTTTGATTCATGATTGTGTTGACGAAGCTTTTTGGTTCACACGAACGGCTGGACGTACAATGCTCCGGGTGGTCTCAAAAGATTGTTTAGCTCAAGAAAAATTTAATAACGTTAAAAAAAACCATACCCTTCAAGCGAAAGTTTTCGAGCTACGGCGTTCTGAAAATTTCAACCCCTATCTTGAACCCCATAGAGAGATTACTGACAGTAACGTCGAGCTTCGAGGACCAACTAGACCCCGAAAGGAACCTATAACCCGAATTTCATCAATAATTTTGTTTCATGGTAACTAAGAAAAGTGGCCAGTACGGCGTACGGCGGACAGACAGAAATTTTTTTATTGCAGTTTTGGATTCTACATACCTACCTTTTTACCATTACCATCAATTTTGAGGGGGGGTTAGAATTATTTTTTTTCATGCTCGATTCCAATGGTTCATTATTGAAAATTATAAACCAAAATTTAGTTTGTGGGTCCCATTTTTGGTCTAGTTGGTCCGCAAGCTCGGCGTTTCTGTCAGTCAAACGGATGAGAAAAAGGGGTTAGAATTTCCTGGGCCCCGTTATCTCGATTTTTTAACGATTTTAAATTGATTGACCACCGTGAGCATTGTACATCCAGACGTTCGTTTACATTAAAGCCCTGAAGATGCACCGAAAAGCTTCGTCGTGATCGTGAATGGTACGGTAGGTATCCAGCCCAGATATCACTGCTAGGGAACAGATTATTATAATCAAGCTTATTATAATCACGTGCATGGCTGTACGAAATCGAGCTGGTTGTTTTGTGACATTATTTCATTTGATGACAGATGGTTATTTTGGATTTTGCTGACAGGTACTTTTGTAAGTTCAACAGAAGTTATGCTTTGTGAATAACAGCAAATATTTATTACAGTATTATTGACTCCACCGCATATTTATGAAACTGTAACGTCCCAGCCGGCTCCAGTGCTTGATTGAGGAATTTCTTGGGGGGGAGGGGGGATAGCACGAGGGTATATTGACCACAGAAAACGGTTATTACTGATTTTTGGCCCCAAAAAACTCAACTTTGCCACACTATTTATTTTTGAAAATCGGTCATCTTCGAACTCATCCATTTGTTTGCCAATGCACCTATTTTGGCAAATGTATCTATTTTATTTGTTGGCCAAATTTGAATATACTTACGCAGACAGCAATCGCTACAACAAAAACTTGTTCCAGTCATGCAGCATGACCATATTAGCAAATTTTGTTTTACATATTTTTAAATTTATATGAGGATCAGTATCCCGACTTTGGTAGAGCCTTATGGTCTGAAGTACAAACAAAGGACGTTAGATACATATAAGATAAATATAAAGGAGGGCGATAGGAACCAAAGTGAGTTTTATAGTGGAAGTGGGGGGGAAAAACCCGACTGTCTGTGTGCCCAGGGTTAACCCCAGGAAAAGATAAAGGGTAAGTGGCAGGTGAGTGGCGCCCGTTTGTTTTGATAGTCCCGGGAATTAGAGTGAGAAAAAAGCCCGGAGAGAAGAAGTTGCGGAAGGAGGAAGTCGTGAATAGAAACGTGAGAGAGACTTGGGAACGGGTGGAGTAGGCCGTGCGATGGGTAGGCGGGGGCTGACAGTAGATATAAACTCGTTGTGATTGCCGGGTGTTTTCTCACCTCCCTCCTTTCGTCGATACCAAAGCGTTGGGCGAAACGTGATCGTGGTTCCCGACGTGCCGAACTTCCTGAGAACTACAACTATTACCTACGAGTATTTGCCGGTCTGGTCTGTACTTTCTTCTGCCCGTCCGTCCGTCAGAACATACGCAGGAACCAGTTGTGCAAAATGCAATACTGGAATGACTAAATCACCAAAAAATCACATTTATCAGAAAAAGGCGACAGTCAGTACAAAATAAGCTTAGAAAAAATCCGCAAAAATGTTCAAAATATCAAACAAAAGGATCAGTTCGTAGAGTTGTGGAAACAGAAAGAGGGCAAATTTGAGTTTTGGGAGTAAAAAATCGCTAAAATCAGAGAAGTGGCTAAATCACTGTAAATTGATATAAACTCGCCAAAAGTGTTATTTACCTAATGGTGAGTCAAAGGTTATAAACTGGGTTAAATTCGAGTACCTATTGTGGGTCCATAATTGCTAAATACTTAAATAGTTGGTTAAATTGCTTAAACAGTTAAAAGCTGCTCAAAATCACGTGAAATGCTTCCGGATCATCAAAATTGTTATAGGAAGAAACTACAAAAGACCGTTCATCGTTCTTCTGGTCATGCTGTATGAATGAAACTTATAGTAAAAGTAGGTAGGTACTGAGAAAACCGATTAAATCCAGGAAGAATTCTTTGTTGTTAGTCATGAAGCATACTGTTTGGACAAGTTAAAAGAGTATCCATCCACTCCACAAGCGGATAGATAGGAACATGGATATGTCTTATGGCCGATTAAAGGTAAAATTTAATCATAATCACATTCCTACGTATTCTCTTGTAGAGCGGATACTCGTTAACCAGGTTTGCCTGGTGCAAGGTGTGACAGAGTGTGAGGAGAGTGACAGTGGGCCCTCGAGAGTCAACCAGCGAGATTATCACCGGTTAAGAAGGGATATCGACTAGGCTTCCACCAAAACGACCCCATCTTCACCGGAACTTTTGAAAGATTCCGAGTTAGCACTTGCGAAGACGTACCTATGTAGTTCCAGTCAAAATGACATTCATATGAGACAATTCAGCTGAAGGCCAAAGCCCATAATGTTTGAAAGTTTAATCAAAATGGGACCAAAATAGGAGTTGCTGACGTTACATGGCTTCTACTTTGCGCATACGTAGATGGAATCCAAGTAAGAGATTCACTGATAGTCATACATAGATTCAGGTTTGTTCAGGATGGTCCAACACACGAAGCATAAGTGAACGTTTAATTTTTTAAAAAAAATGTAATATCAAACCTACAGATATTCCAGTCTTGCAGCATGGCTGCAAGAGTGAATTTTCAGAACAATTCGTGCTATTGTGTACAAAGATGATAGAGTGAAAACCCACACCACTTTTCATAAAATTATATAGTTTTTGCGTAATTTTAGCGATTTTTGACCCTTATAAAGCCACATTTGAACCAATCTTTTTTGAGAAGAACAGTACTTTTTCAGCGAATTTGATATATAACCTTCTGCTCCAACCCACGCCTACCCTCAAAATTTCAACTAATATCTAAGACTGTTTTTCGGGTAATTATGGGCGTTACAAAAAATTTGCGAACATTTCATGTTTACGCAAACGCATCTGAATTTTACAGTCCGAATTTGATGAAAACGATATGGAACCATCAGGGCACCATTCTGCAGCTACCCTCCAACTTCATCCCTTTCTGATAATTTTTATGGTAGTTATGAGCTTTGCAAGGATTTCAAGTTTGCGCACGCGCAGACGAAAGATATATTACTTTTTTAATGAATATGATATGGGACCATCTTTGGCCCAATCCGCACCTTGGTTCAATTCGTTCTTCTTCTTTCTTGTTTGAAACTTTGGTTCAATTCGTTCCTGTCAGAAAGCAACGATTTTGTCCGCGTAAAAATCGAGTGAGGAGTGGGCACGCAATTGTTTAATGCATACTCACACCGTTTTGAAATAGGAACCTCGAATACCCATAAATGTAGTCAGGACTCCGAACCCAAAGCGTCGTTTTCAGTCCTGACACTACCGACATGGGTAAAGAGTAAGCAGTGATTTCTTATGATGTTTGTACAGTGTTACGATACTCCTCGATACTCGAGATCTAATTCAAGTAGGGCTCTTTTGTTACTACAAGTAAAGTTGGGAGCGTTTCCCAACACAGGTTCAGTTAGCGGACAATGAATGCAACAATAGGAAGGATCGTGATCTCCTCACATTACAGTTTCGAACAAGGAAGGGGAAAAAAACCGAAGGGCTAAGATACCGAAATGGAATGCTGAGCACGAACTTCGCCTTTTCCATGAATATCAACCTCTTCGATCTCCTTTGGGAACTGATTGTTCCTTCCATCCGGTCAATTTATTCCACTATGTACGTTAGTGTATTTGTTGAAACCATCGCCATCTGATCGTATCAGATATTCTCCAAACACATTCCATACGAATCTATTTGCAGGGCTTCCTATTGATGAATGCACGTCGAAATATGCACCCGTACGTCTACTCAACGCACACCGAGCTCTATTCTGTTCTGGTGGTAGCCGATGGCACCAGATGTTTCGAACAGTACATTTAAGAAAATGAATCGTACGTCTTAAGTTCCATACAACTGAAGTGACAACGCATCCCGATTAAATAACGAGTAATCTGGAATTATACATATCTAGCAAGAAAACCCGTTGTTGTACGTACTAAATGCAACGGGCTCTAGAGTGACCATAGGCATCGATGAGACACCACGAAAAATTCGCACTTTATAATGGCTGTTTCACAAATTTCTCAAAGATACGAATGCCCGTGTCTATGTCATAATATAGTCAGTTGAAAAATACTGTAAACTGTAGGTCCACTAATACTCACAGCGATTAGTCCGTTGATGAATCTCATCGCTACCCGGGAACCCATCGTGAAATCTTCCACTCCGCTTCTAACAAAGCCCCCAGCCACTCCATTCTCAAGATCGGGCACACATTTTCACGATCTTATTATGAATCGCATGGTACGGTAATAAACCTGGGGGGGGGGGGGAGGGTTATTGACCACAGAAAACTGTGATCGAGGATGATGAGGCATCTATAATGAAAATAATAAACCCTTGTGTAATAATTGGCAGCATTATTATAGGACAGATTGGTTAGGGTGAGTTCTTACGGACAGTTTGCGGTGTCCAGGACTTTTTCATCAGGATTTTTCGTCGATTTTCATAGCCCAATCGACAAATGGGTAACAACCTATGAAAGAAATCAACATGATCATGCTGCAGTTAATATCGAAATATTTGTTTTTCAAATGGCCACTTGATTCACCACAAATACCGCACTGGTAAACATTCATCCCTCAAAACATAATATACCCACACATTATAAAAAAATTACCAAAGTTATCACCTCCTGGTCTGGAGCAGCTATTATGCATATCACTCCTTCATAGAGTGGGAAGCCACCATAGAGCAGAATCGTTTTAGTCGTATATTCACCGCGGAAAACATATCTCCTAAATACAGCTGCTTTATTTAGCTGTTTTCCTGTACCAAGGCGGCGCCACAATAACGATCTCTATATCGTGATACGGATAATGCCAGTGTTTTCAGTCCGTCCCATTCACAAAACTATATTCCTGCATTTCGCATGGTATGAGTGCATTATAAATATAAATCATGTTCTTTCCCAACTTATACTGCATGTGGTGAGTTATGGAGCACATAAAGTCTCAACAACAGTTACCGCGCCAAGATGTAGGTATTTTATTAGGTACTTTTTCGGAAATGACCTCGCAACGAACGTTTCTGCGCATTAATTATTCTCTCATAGATGAAGCTACATTGAGTGGCCGAAATCCAAAGGTACCTACTACGAACACACAACTGCAATAACCAGTGAGATATCGCGGCCTCTTAATGTGCTGCGATATTAATATCTCGTCCCTCCCCAGTCTCCCATCCTGGGCAAAGGTAAACCATTCTAAGGGACTTGGAGGAACGAGGAAGTACCGGCAAGACCTTTTGTTTTACATCGCTATTTCACTTCAACAACGGGATGAACTCTATATAAAAAGGAAGCGAAGAAAACGACTTTTTGTGAATTAAGGTCGGGAGCAACCTCAGGGTTCCAAGGAAACCCCTTTACCAGGATTTATCTGGTAATTCACTTCATTTTTACCTCGAATGACGGTAATCAATCTTTTAGGGGGCGCCTTCTGATGTATTGCCGTTGTTTGTGGTGCGAAGGGAGCTTACGAATAAGGAAAGACCGAGATAGATTGGGGTGGAGTTATTTTTTGCCCTAAAATACGAGAAACACGGAATATACCTACACTTTTTTTATTTGGAAAAAGGAAAACGCTGGAGATAATTCTTCCACAATAGCTCACTACCGTTCTGTCTAGCAGTTTTCGGTAACCAGGGTGACGCGAAGTCCTGTGAAGGGGTGCAGCGGTGTTCGAGCAGCTCACTACAATATTCTCATCTTTTCCCAGTGGCAAGGACAATGGTCGAAGCCAAAGCCACGTTGGATCCCCTACGTCTCTTCTTCGGACCGACGGACGTGAGCTGGATCCGGTCAGCCTACACTTCAAAGAAGTTGACGAACTTAACGTAAACAGAGTTCATAGGTACCGTGAGCAATGTATACCGTGAGTTGGATCCTCATGTGAAGCCTGCCAGTCAGCTCTATCACTCGGGTCTGCCCACAGGCACCCTTAAATGGTTCGTAAAACTGGGGTCAGAGGTTTCTGAATGCCAATCCATACCTCGAGGAACACTCGGTCTGAGTGGTGCTCCATTTGCTACCTTGGAGAGCTGAAGACGAACTTTCCACTTCTTGTGTATATGTACCGTGTTAACTGCGTTTACGATGACGGCATTTCGGAGGGCGACTCTGACCCCTCAAGAGGTGGTCGAGTACCTCAACAGCCCCCGGGATTCAGGCCGAACCTGCAGGTTGGCATGGCCCTACGGAAGAATGCTGATCACCAAGTTCAACTATTTAGGGAAAAATAAATAAAAACCATAGCTACCCAAATGACTACAGACCAATTCCCATTCGGCACCCCATTCAGCTCTACACGTATTTGATTTGATTGTTCTCTTATGAAGAACGAAAAAAGTAGGTAGTGCCTCCAAAATACCTCCCAAAACATGACTTATTGAGCTTATTGATCAATAATTACTGTTGTTCCTTGCGATTAGTTTAATTAGATATGAAAATGTGCCCGTCACTAAAATCGGTAAAACCTGCAAAAATCCCCAAACTGTCAGTCAGAAAAAGACTATTTCATATTTCAATCGTCCAACATAATCAATCAATTCGAGTTTTGGGGGTCGAAACCTCTAAAAACGCAGCAAATTATTACACAACGATTTATTATTTACCTGAAGAGATGCCCTTCTGCGTAGATAACGGTTTTCTGTGGTCAACAACTACCCTCGTGCTCCCCAAGGAAAACCCTAAATCGAGTGATGCAGTCGGCCGGGGAATTATAGTTTCATAAATATGCGGGAGCCAATAATTCTGTCATTAATTATGTGTTGTTATTCATGAAGCAAAACGTTGGTTGAAATTACGAAAGCACCTATCATCAACATTCAAAATAACCATCATTCTTCAAATGAAACTTCGAACTCGATTGCATACTACACCATGCGTGATTATAATCAACTGTTCCCTAGCAATGATATCTGGGATGGACGTATACATCTTCACGCACGATCATGTTGATGATGCTTTTCGGTGCAACTTCAGGGCCTTACTGCGAACAAACGGCTGGACGTAAAATGGTCTGGGTGGTCTCAAAAAATTATTTCGAAATAAATTTAAAAACGTACACGCCCTGGAAATTTCAACCCTCTAGAGACCCCTTTTCAGAACCCTTCAGAGCCCTTTTTCAACCCTTTAGAGAACCCTTTCTCCCCTTAGAGATGACTGACAGTAACGCCGAACATCGCGGACCAACTAGACCCCGAACGGGACCACAAACCAGAATTCATTAATTTTTGTTCATGGCAAATGAGAAAGGTACGGCGAACGGACTGAAATTTTTTTATTCCATTGTATTCTACGTACCTTGAAACGTGAATTGGGGGGGGGGGGGGGGGGGTCGTTCATGCTCGTCTCCAAAGGCTCATTACTGGAAATTACTGGAAATAATAAACCACAGGAAACAGGACTAAAATCACCTAAATTGATGGGAATTTGAAATAGAACGGTGACTCACGACCTAACAAGCTTTACCAAATGGCCATGAATATTTGTTTTTGTCCCAAAAAAGTGGGTGAAATACAAGAGTTTTGGCGGTATAAACGCTAAGAATAGTCACAAACAGCTAAATCACCAACTTTAAAAAATGCACGTACGACCATGATACACATAACCAGGAATTATTTTCCTAAAAAATAACGTACGAAGTGAATCATCATCGATGTGTGTAGCTAATCAGTATGGAGAAGCATCTATCATTACTTTAATTAATGACCAAGTTGCATGTCTACTGGGGGCTGTTTGATCGCGCATCATTATTAACTTCGACCCGAACCATATTTGCTCAATGATTTAGTCATTTTTTTTAAGCCTTGACCGCAGTTCAATTCATGCTACAATGTAACCCCTCCATCCGCCTTCGTGATTCATAACAATCAGTCTTTTATCATAATCAACCCATAAGGCCCTATTTAGCTTTTAATCGATCTAAGCCGGCCGAAGAACAATTGCATGCATGAAAACCACTTTGATACCCATGGAAACAGGAGGGTCCAATCTAAATGTAAATTTTTGGTAAGGTGCTGGATACAAATTCTACGAGGCGTATGGTAGAATGGCCAAGGCACTGTTTATCGGTTCACGACGACAGCAGAATATCAACTGTGTTCTAACTAATCATTAATATTGACAAATTGTAATGGTTGTTTACTGCTGAACGTCAGTGATGCTCTTACTTAGTCAAGTGACATTTGGCGTATATATATATATACCGCGCTATAAGCTGCAATTTTGGGTATTTTGACTTGAAAATTTGAAAGTATACACCTTAGACCCCTAGAATTTGCTGTGTCGTTTTTGGTGCCACCATGGTGCCAGGGAACGGCGCCATATGTCAGAAAAATGTGTGTTTGGTAGTTTTTTACAAGCACGCTGAATCGAATGGAGTAACTTTCAAAGCTCTACCAATCATCCTCACAGCGTCTGATAAATATTTAGCCATAAAACTTTACGAAAAATAGCTACTGTTGAGCCTGGTACATAGACAGAATTTGACCCTATTTTTAAAATTGCGTGAGGCACCTGGTCAGCGGACCCAATAGTTATCAATATACCAAGGTGATTGTAACTGTAATCGCCATGGTATCTCTGTACCTACTACTGGCGTGTATTGTTGGTTTTGAGCAATATTAATAATATTTTTCTATGTAACGATTAGTCCATTGCGTGGTAGCGATATCTGAAAACTGACTTTAACCGGCGGTGAAATGTTGAGGTTGAAAGAAGGTAGGTCCGAAGGTGAGTTGAGAGAGAAGGTTTGCTCTCGCACAAACGGCTGAGAAGGGGTTTGATGGCATGTGTGCCCACCATCACGCAGCCACAGCTACCTTCTCACAAAGGGCTGCTGCCCATAACGCCGGTCCTCAATATTACGCTGTACCCATAAGCGCGGAATTTGCTACAGAAAAATCGCCGGTTTTTGAGTCCCGAAGGTAGTCCTGAAAAGCGGCGGAATTCCGCACGGACTTCCTTTATACTGCTGGAGTCATCACCATACAGCACTGTGTGAAACTAGTTGGGTATTCACAACAAGCACAACCGAACAGAAACAAGTAAATGTGACTTTTTGGCATGCCAACTGTTCGTGAATTAAGTAATTAATACCTAATACTAATTAATAATTTCAATAAATTGCATGCATTTTTAACAGCAGCCCAGCGCTTTCGGGACTCTTTTGGTTTATTATTTTCAATAATGAACCATTGGAATCGAGCATGAAAAAAAAAATTCTTACCCCCCCTCAAAATTTGATGGTTTACGTTTCAAGGTATGTAGAATCCAAAACTGCAATAAAAATATTTCTGTCTATCCGCCGTACGCCGTACGCCGTACGGGCCACTTTTCTTAGTTACCATGAAAAAAAATTGATGAAATTCGGGTTATAGGTTCCGTTCGGCGTCTAGTTGGTCCTCGAAGCTCGACGTTACTGTGAGTCATCTCTAAGGGGTTCAAAATAGGGGTTGAAATTTTCAAAACGCCTATACCATTTTTTTACGTAAATATTTTTACGGTTTTAAATAGTTCTTGAACTTGCGAGTTTTTTAAGACCATCCGGAGCATCGTACGTCCAGCCGTTCGTTCACAGTAAGGCCCCAAAGTTTGCACCGACAGGCATTTTCGACTCCAGTGTGAATGAAATTGTATACAATTCAAACCAAATCTCGTAACCAGAGACGCGCCCACAATAGGAATTTGTGAATACGGCCAATCATTGGTAGGGATCACCTGATTATATTGGCGGAGTATGAAGTCGAGTTGGTTGTTCTGTGATATTATTTCGCTTGAAAAATGATGGCTCTTTTGGAGTTTGTTGGTAGGTAGTGAAACTTGAACAAACGTTGAAGTATTATTGATGGGTAAATTATTACTATGGTAAATCATTACTCAACGGTAAATTATTACACAACGGTTCATTATACCATCTACGTAGAAGGGGCTGGAGTTTGTTGGTAGGTACTTTTGCAACTTTTTTCACTCCTCATCAACAATTTCTTTTCAGAACTTCATTATGTGTGTTTCTTTTTGTTAGGTACTGTTTGTCATCGGCAGAATTATTTTATAATAATTTTAGGTAGGTACCTAGTAACGAGTACGGGGTTAGGTACTAACCTACGGAGGGTCTGCGATCTACATAATATGTATATAATAGAATAGTACATATCATATTATATAGAAGGGTTATCTATACATAGAGCTGTGATCTGTAACAGGAGGGTATTCTATACAAAATAATAAACCGTTGTGCAGGGATTTGCAGCGTTTTTGGTTTCGGACGCTTCTGATCAACTCATTCAGCGCTTTTGGTCATTGTACGGTATACAAACCAGAGGTTGTTTCCAAAAAACGTTAAATGCCTTTATTCGCGCGATGATTTTTTTTAAAATCATTCATTCATCGAAAAAAATTACACTGGGGTACTAAACAATAAAAAATACCGAGACAATAGTTACAGTAAATAATGACCTACAATACAGCTTACGAATGCTACTCCCCCCCTATGAGGAAACCCTCGTGCTTGGGGGAGGAGTCACACTACATTATTGTAGGTACAACGTCGACCAATGATTAAGATTAATTACGCATGACGTCAAGTTTTTTACTGTGCCATTTTCATATGAGGGGCTAAGATGCAAAACCGGCAATGTCCACTTTTTCTATTTTTACAGGAGAGCACATTTTTTTCTGTTTCAAGTAGTAAAAACTTCAATTCTACCTTTTTTTATATTTTAGGAGGTACCTACTTCTACACCGTCTTATTAGTGTAAAGAATTTTCACCCAAGAGATTCCCTTAGAAACAAAAATAATCGCAAAACAAAATTGGACATTGCCACTTTTGCAACTAACCTGAGGACTTTGCCACTTTTGCACCCAAATTCAGTGGACATTGCCGTTTTTGTACCTGAAAATTATACGTTATTCATCGTAACAAACTGTAGTTCAACGCAAGACTTTTTTATTTTACAGTTTTTATCAAGTTTTTAATTCAATTAAAAAAAAGTTAAAAGAATCACCGAACAAGTTAAAATAGTCATATCGTCTTTGGAAGTCCTTTTGGATATTATTCACTAGGTTGGAAATTCAAACTCTTAAAGATTCAAGTTCTTCATTATCGACACTTGCGTCTTCACCCTCAATTATCTCGTCGGGCTCCTCATATTGTCTCCCCACTTGTTGTTGGCTTTGTTGTTCGATGATGGCCTTATAGAACTGGAGGCTCTCGAGATTCCTCCAGTTTTCACCGAAATGTTTTGTGAGCAGGTTGTCAACGTCTCTCAATTTCAGTCTGTTGACTCCAACACAGCCTCTTTCTATCACATTAGGGTTCATTGATCTAATAAATTTTCTTGGTTTACAAACGTTCTTGGCTTCACCCGTATCGCTGCGGTAGAAAATTTCACCTCTCACTAAGGGGATATCATCTCTGGATTTTGTTATAATGAAACGTTTGCTTGCCTTGAATTTGAACGAACGCATCGCGGGAGTGAGCGCGGTTAAGTAAAATGCTTTCAGCTGATTCGTTGTCATGGACATTGCCGGTTTTGCAAGTCATAACCTGTTGGGCATTGCCACTTCTGCAACTAAGCCTTGTTTTTAAAGCCAAATTTATCGCCATCTGATCTATTTTGACCACAGAATAGATTATATATTCTTATCGAGAATGAAGTACAGGCCACAATGACGTCAAAAAACCATTTTCGCAAAATAAGTGGACATTGCCGGTTTTGCTTCTAGACCCCTCATATATATCATGCTTTAAAATTAGGTACAAGCTATGCTTCAAAATCATTAAATAATATTTTCACTAGCCGTTTAAAAGAATCCAGAGTCTAATCTCTAATATTCATGGGAGGACTATTTTAAAGTTTCGCACCAAGGTACAGACATGACCGCTGACCCGACGCAGTTAGGCCAACATAATGCTCTCGCGACGACGGGTGTTTGATTTATTTATTTGATAATATGATCCTGTCTGCATATATTTGTAGGTTTCAATCAAAGTTACAATATTGACAGTGGCGGCGAAAGTTGGAACTTGAAATAATCTAAACAGCTTTACAGAAGGGAAACGCCTATTTTTTTTAGTACTTCTGATGGTTCCTATAAGTTGTTTACGATACAAGATTAATTCAAGTAGGTAGGTACACGCATGCAAGACTCCCATTTTGCTGTTCAAACTTTCGCGAAAGCATTTATCCTCATTCAGCATCGCTTTACCCGTCCTAAAAACTGTAAAAGTATCGCCATTCTACGGGAGGAAAGACCTAAAACTGCAAGTAACTCAACACCCAATAAAACCGGGATCAAAACCGGAAATCTCGTTATTTACACTTCCAACCGGACTAGGGGCAACATCTTTTAATTAAAAACCCTACGCTTCGAGTTAATAAACAGGCGTTTAAAAACGACGAAACCCGAAGCTCGGGGAACTTTTGGAAGGGCTTCCCACGTAGTAACAAAGTATTGGAAGGGCTTTTCAAGTTAATAATGGGCCTTTTGCTGGTAAGTAGTTACTTCCTCCGCCGCTTGGGGTGATGCGGTTTTCAAAAACTTCCCCCACTTAATCATTGGCTCGGAAATTTCTTTCATCCCTCTCCCACTACAGTTGATCTACCAGCTCGAAACAATAAACTGAGAAGGGTAAGCCATAGCTCCACCATGCCTGGCATAGCTGCAGTCAAGAAAATTGAAATGATACAAAACAGGACTAGGAAAAATCGAAGGGTGAAGGAGGTAGCATAAAAACTGCTCGAATAGGGAAATCCGATACATCCGTTCTTGAAAATGGACCCTCCACAAATGCTGTGTGGATTGCACATCCGAAACCTACAACAGCATCAATTTCAATCCATGCCGATCACTACACAGCAAATAATTCAGGAGTTTTTTCGTGTCTGAAAAGCAAAACTCGCGTAGAAATTTTGATTTCTGAGGGGATAAATTGTTTCGATCCACGCTCCCTACCTAGGCCTCCCCTTCTTCAATAGCGCTGTGGCAAAATCACCCACAGCAAAATATTTTCCTCCAAATGAAGGAGTTCCGTATTATCGTATCTTTTTTCTCCTCAATACCTAACGTAAGTGATAACTTAAAAACTTAATGAGGTTAGGTTTTTGTTTCACTATTATGTACCCTTTTGTATTATGTATATGTTTACTAAGGCGAATTTTCTCTAAATCTATTCTCCAGCGAGCTTATTTCAGGCGCGGAAAAAGATGAAAATTCACACTGTGTCTCCGGCCCTGACTTCCTAAGTATAAAGCAGGTTTACGATTCCATGAATTCCAGATAGCCTTAGCGCTACCTACTTTCTCTTCATATTATTATGAGTTCTGAATAAAAAGACGAGTGAAAAAAAACCCCTACATTTCGCCGGTACAATACGGTCGGCACAATAACATTACTCAGAAATATATCTGCTTGATCTTCTCCCTACCTCTTTGTCCGGGTCATATCTCGATCGTACCTAATACATGGAACGGGCAATATGAACTATAGCAGAGCATGGGCTGGGACGGGGTAAATTACTTAATAGGCGAGAGCGAAGTTGGAGCTATTTGGTGAAGGAAGAAAGGAGAAATAATGGCGTCTGTTGTCTTCAGGGATGATTAAATTCACTTACGTTCCAGTCCAATAATTAACTTGACATTTTCACTGTGGATAAATTAATCATGCACGACAAGGGAAAGGTGATAAATTGTGAGAGAATTTTCTTCCTACACTCATCTTCGTCTAACCCAGTTTTCTTTTTCTTCAGACGCGACATTCAAAAAGCCAAGAACCGTTATCAATAGGAGTACACTTATTTCGGTTTATTATTATCAATCGTAAACGTCGGAATCGACCAAGAGAACTAACAAAACAAACAAAAAACACCTAGAAGAGGCATAATCTAAAGAACAACCGCTGCAAATTATTACACAACGGCTTATTGTTTACCTATATAGATGCTCCTTCTGCGTAGATCACTGTTTTCTGTGGTCAGTACCTACAAGCTCCCCCAGGAAAGCCCTAAATCGAGTACTGGAGCCGACCCGAGAAGTAAACTTCCATACAAATGCGCGGGATTCGATCATTCAATCATTCGTCATTCATCATTTTTTGTAGTTATTCATGAAGCATAAGGTAAATAAACCGTTGTGTAATAATTACCTGCATAGATTCCCCTTCTGCGAAGATAGTATAAAAACCCGTTGTGAAATAATTTACCGTTGTGTAATACTTTACCGTTGCGCAGCAATTTACCGTTGCGTAGTAATTTACACAATAATAAACTGTTGTGTAATAATTTACCTGTATATATGCCCTAAATTGAGTATTGAATTACATTTTATAATACTGTTGCTATATTCATGAAACGTTTATTCAAGTTACAAAAGTACCTATCAACAAAATCCTAAAGAGCCATCATTTTTCAAATGAAATAATATCACCGAACAACCAACTCGACTTCATACTCCGTGAATATGATCAGCTCCCTAGCAATGATTATCTCGGGCCAGTTCCCAATTGTTGCTGCGTCCCTAGCAATGATATCTGGGCTGAATGTACACAATTTCGTTCACCCTCCTATTGAACAAGCCTGTAGGTGCAAACTTCTGGGCCTTACTGTGAACAAACGGCTGGACGTACAATGCTCCGGGTGGTTCAAAAAATTCCCGAGTTCGTAAACTACCTGTTTAAAAACTTTAAAAAAACCGAGATAACTTCAACCCCTATTTTTCACCTCTTAGGGATGACTAACATTAACGCCGAGCTTTGAGGACCAACTAGATCCCAAATGGGACCTACAAACCGAATTTCGTCAACTTTAGCTCAAGGTAACAACGAAAAGTGCGAAGTACGGCATACGGACAGAATTTTTTATTTATATTTATTGCATTTTCGAATTATACATAAACGAAACCATCAAATTTTGAGGGAGGGGGAGGGGGTTAAACTTTTTTTTTTTTTTCATGCTCGATTCAAAAGGTTCGTTATTGAAAATAATAAACCAATAAAAAATTTCTTTCCGTCCGCCGTACGCCGTACTTCGCACTTTTACACGTAAATTATTACACGAAGGTTTATTATTTACCTGTAAAAATGCCCTTTCTGCAGAGATCACTGATTTCTGTGGTCAATTCCCGCAGGAAAGCCCTAAATCGAGTACTGGAGCCGGCCCCGGAATAAAAGTTTCCTACAAATGCGTGGGATATATTAATTCAATCATTAATTAATTGTACCTAGTTATTCATGAATCATAAGGCAAATTGCTGGGGACGCGGAAACAATTGGGAATTGGCCCGAGATAATCATTGCTAGGGACCTCCTGATTATAATCACGGATGTCTGTATGAAGTCGAGTTGGTTGTTCTGTGATATTATTTCACTTGAAAAATGATGGCTCTTTTGGATTTTGTTGGAAGGTACTTTTGTAACTTGAACAAACTGTGAAGTGTTATAGGGTAAATTATTACACAACGGTAATTATTGCACTACGGCAAATTATTACGCAACGGTTTATTATTTAACCTTATGCTTCATGAATATCTACAGATAATTAATTATTTAATTATTTAATCCCGCGCGTTTGTATGGAACTTTAACTCCCGGGCCGTCTCCAGTCCTCCATTTAGGGCTTTCCTGGAGGGTGCTCGAGGGTACTGACCGCAGAAAACAGTGATCTACGCAGAAGGGGCATCTATACAGGTGAATAATAAATCGTTGTGTAATAATTTGCAGCGTTTGCATTTTCGGATTCTACATACCTTTTGAAACGGAATCCATCGAATTTTGAGGGGTTAAATTCTATTTTTTATTTTTTTTGCTCGATTCTAAAGGTTCACTATTGAAAACAATAAACCAAAACTGAAGTTCTCAAACTGCATAACTCTTGGGGTAAAGTTTTGTTCACGAATTTATATTCAGATTTTAGCGAATTTTCGGGAAAAATTCGCTGGATTATAAGATCCCATAGTATTTTAAGAACATAAAAATGTACAGATGTTTGGAAAGCTGATCGCTACGAATCCGTTTGAGCATTGGTAATAGAGTTGAAATGTTTTTCATATGTATATTATGAATACTAAACATTATATATTAACATGTTTAATGTTTTAGGGCTGGGGGTCATTCTGTGAATTCCGACACGCAAATATGCAACGTTTTTCATTGGTTACTACACAGTTACTACCTTCTGTTGTAGCAACCATAAAGAATATCGCACTCGAAAGAAACAAGAGTCAATAGCTACGTTTTTCATTGGTTACTACACAGTTACTACCTTCTGTTGTAGCAACCATATGTTGATGGCGAGTTCTATAATAAGTACAGTAAATGCAACATTATACTTGTAGAGTTCAGTGAAATTGTGGCTTTCATTTTTTTTATGTAATATAAATACGCTTCGGAGGTTCATTATACCGACGCAATAGTTGAAAGACGCTGCAAATTATTCAACAACGGTTCATTAATTTTCTCTGTACATACGCCTTCTTGAAAATAGTACCCCCCATCACTTGCATTAGGCTCAGCCCCAGCCCCCAAGACCACATACTCATCCCCCCTTTCCCCACCATGATACCTTCCCTGACTATTCTAGTTTCATTCAAAATGGATCATCACATACTATGATTCCCACAACCAACCCCCAGTACCAACGAAATGTGTGTAAGTAGAATATATTTCAGTAGGTAGTGGGTCCGCTGAACAGTAACTTAGCCCAAGTACGACGACACGAAATACAACTTAACACATCACACATTCATATTATTTGGCCATAGTAGTTAGTGAAGCTTTGAGCAGTCTCCTGTATTTTGAGGTTCACACCTTCGAATTTCAAGTCCCTTCGAGTTTCACGCTGAATTAGTATTCTTTTTTTTCGCGGTGGATGCCTACCTACTCACGTATGCATTTACACAGACACACAAAAATGCTACTGGAGTTGAAGTATAATTGTGATTATAAGCTCTTTAACGTTGGGCAATTACATGAATATGCATTTTTTGAAATTCTGAAAGTCGCTGACATATTCCCAAATTCTTACCTAATTTGAATGACAGATTATGCCGTAAACAACAAACTTAAACATATGGACAAACAGGTGAAAACGCTGCAGATTGTCACACAATGGTTTATTGTTTACCTGTATATTTGCCCCTCCTGCGAAATCACTGTTTTCTGTGGTCAATACTTACCCTCGCGCTTCCACCAAGAGAGCCCTAAATCGAATACTGGAGCCATCCGGGCACTTATATTTCATAAGCATGCGGTGGATTCACGAAGTCCACCATTAATTTATTGACCATGGAGCATAACATTTGTCCGAGTTGCAAAAGTACCTACCAACAAAATCCAAAGTTACCATCATCATTCTTCACTGAAATTTTACGACGGAACAACCAATTCTATTTCATAAAGCCATGCGTGACTATAATCAGGCGTTCCCTAGCAACTATACCGTTTCATTCACGATCATGTTGACGAAGCTCTTCAGTTCAAACTTCAGGGCCTTACCGTGAATGAACGGCTGGACCTGGCTTTTTATTTTTATTTTTTATGCTCGACTCTCAAGGTTCATTACTGAAAATAATAAACCAAGAAATTGCCTACCTACATATATATTATCATCTAAGTTCGAAATCAACACCTTTCTTCAAATTAATAAAATAATAATAAAATTCGATTTCATAAAGTCATGCATGACTAATAAACAGTTGCCTAGCAATTACATATGGGCTGGAAGCGTATCGTCCGTATGAGTCACACTCATGTTGACTATGTTTTCTGTTCAAACTTCACGGCCTCACTGTGAACGAACGGCTATACGTCCTGCTTGTTCGGGACCGCTCCTAAAAATGTAAAAATGGATGCACATTTCATCGGCATAGTCGAACGAAAACATTATTTCTCCACTTCAGATTGCCAATAACTATCGATAAATCCTTCGAGTCCAATTAGAGTTGTCTGGAGCTCAAACAGAAACTGCCCCGAAAGTAAACCTTCCTCCTGAGTTTGCGCTGGCGCCCCTGGCGTCATATTCGGTATGAAGGATATCAAGTTATACTCTTACCTCTCAAAGGATATTATTCCTGCTGGATATAACTACCCACCTACCGTGCAATTCATAACATGAAATAAATGGCATTCGCGGTCAGGATAGAAAGGCTATCTCCCGAAATAGCCATTCCATATCGTTCAACCAATGCGTAGGGTCGAGAGTAAAATACGGTTGTAGGTCTTCTCGGTCACACAAAAACAGGCCTCATCACATCCCTATATTCGAGTTTTCCTCGACAACGACGCAAATTGGTCGAGGATTTTATGTCGGCTGGAATGACATGACTCATGGAATAAATCAACACTGCTGTGTCTACAATACGTCTATCGTTTATTACAGCCACAATTATATTCTTAACTTATTCATATATATTCAATTTATACATACGTCTACTGTAAATTAGGATTCATGAATCATGATTATTTATGAATCATTGTACTTAGGTACATATAATAAAAAATGGGGGACAGGTTGGTGACGGAAGATACATTTGACGGCTGCATAATTTTATTAACTGGTGGATAACTTACCCAGCATGGTGGAATTTACGAGCTGCGGCAACATCATGATGAATATTATAACCTTCGAGTTTAAAATCGGCACTTGCGTATCCAAAACAACCAGGAGATTTTGATGAACTCTAAATGTGACACACTACAGAGACACAATGTTAACAACAGACAATTTCACCCCTTTGATCCATCCACACGCGTGTTTTGATACTCTTCGGTAAGTTCAATTGATTTAGCTCAAACGAGTGTGAAAGATACGGCGCAGGACTCTCCGGCGTTCATATAATAAATCCTTTACTGTTCTGGACACATTTTGGCTCCCATTTTAGTTGGGGAAGAGAATAGAAGAATATGTACACCGTCACTTCACAAGAGGAAGAATTATAGTTTAGAAAGCACCAGCTTGCTGCCAACGTATGAGCTTGATGGTGATAGTGAGCGTGGTAGTAATAAATTGCGAGTTTTAGAACCCGTCCTGTTTCTCCATTTTCAACCCTCAAAAATTCGTGTCATAAGACGATACAGAGTGCATAGAAAATCATCCACGCTAGTGGTATTTCTTATGGGAAAATTCAAGTTTCTTGAAAATGATCCTCTCTGTGCTTGCTCAAACTGGTTTTCTTCTAAGCATGCCGAGTTTTGACGTACATTTTCTTAGTATCCGCAACATATTCCATTAAATACATAACATGACGAATAGACAAACAGACCAGAGGACAAAAGCAGAACCAAATAATTGTTCAGATAGTAAGGTACCAAATACCAAGTGAACATTTTGATTTTGAAGGACATCAATACAAAAACATGCTCCTCTCCCCAAAGCGATCATAATGCTCTGGTTAAAATATGGAACATAAGTGAGAAACATTCGAACTGATTTATTTATTTTTATTTATACTATATTGACGATAGTTTGCGAATAGTTCGGCTGAAAGTGGCATACAACAAAAATACAATCCTTGATAGGAGAAAATGAAAACAACGAAAATTAACAAATTCAAAAAGAAATAAATCACCAGTCGCGGGTCTGAACAAAATTACCGAATAACTTTTTTTTAATCTTGATGGAATCCGTCGAGTCACACCAAACATCAACAAGAGAAGCGATGGAATACATAGATTTCTGCTTCCATACAAGCGATGAATTCGCGCAGTAGTTAGTACGGTGGAACTCCGGATGGAAAGACACGCTGCCTCTAGTTGACCTGGCAGGCACCCTGATGCAGACTCGGGACAGTGGATTGGAGGCGTCATATTCGTTCCGAAGTATCCTTGAGAGAGTGACAATATCGTGCTGCATTCTTCTCTGCTCCAAGGTGTCAAGCTTCAATACTTTCCTCATGGCATCATCCGAAAAATCGTCCCCGGCATTGCATTTGTAGAAAGCCAGCTTCAGGGCAGTGATGTTGATGTAGCGCAGGGCAGTGTTCAATTTACTTAGTGTTCTATTTACGAGTTATGTGTGTTATGATTACCTTAATATACCAGGCCTCCAAACAGCTCACTATGCAGTTGACAGATTTTAACAAGATTATTATCTCAATCTGTTGCTAAAAACTCACAAGAGAGCCTACAGACGATACCATCTCCACTTAGGAATAGGAAGTGAATTAATTCCAAGTATTAGTAGTGTTAGATACCTTCGGCTGAACCAAGAAACCCGACTAACGTGGGACGCTCACACCGCGCCATTCCCCCAACGAATAACCATCGAATTATACCAACTTCGTATAATGTACATATAATTCGGTCCGCAAAAGAAGCTTCGATTCATCCAGCAACCCTCATCACTCATCATCATTGCCTCCGCACCTGAGGCGACTAACTTACTTGACAGTTATCCGCCCCATGTGGGCATACTAGTTAGGAATATGTGCATCAGCTCCCAACACGCAAGTCGGACGCATGCAAACGATCCAAAACCGCATATCTCGGATGAAACAGGAGCACCAGTGGGAAGGAAATCCTTCATCGAGACCTCAACGTCCCTCCGGTACAACATGTTCTCAAGAAGACCGCTGACAATCTTCACGGAACAACAGCAGGCATCCAAACCTACAACTGAAGCACTGACTGAAACCCTCTTCCCCACAAATTCGAACGCCGCCTAAAAACACCTGACAAGTTGGGTAGGCAGTATAGCTTTCTCACATTATGTAACATGGACATAATTATATAATTAGTTGGTGGGTCCATTCGGTGGATAGATGAAGAATGACGCAAGGTTCAAAAATAAAAAAACAGTAGGATGGAGTAGCAGTTGTAGCATTAGGATTAATCATAAACGTAATAGGATTGTAAGTATTCATATAAGTGTTTTGAATGACTATTCTGAATAATAAGTGTTTTGAAGTATCATACCACTTGAAAAATAAGTATTTCAAAAGTGTCGAAGCAAGTTACATTACAAGATTTTACATTGAAACGAGTAAAACTGACTAAAATACAGGGGGACATCGAAATACAAGTCGTTTTAAGTTTAAATCCAAATACAGGTCATTTTCTAGGGCAGCTTATAGGCTCTATTGAGATTTCACGTTTGCGCAGAATGTTACTTTACTTTATCAATTATTTTAATATGAGACTATCTGCGGCACAACCCCCAGCTACCCGCCAAACCTCATCGCTTCACAACGATTTCTAGGGTAGTTGTGGGCTCAAGAAGAATTTCTCGTTTGCGCATGCGCAGACGAGTTACTGTACTTTTTCAATGAATTTGATATGAGACCATCTGTGCTCCAATCAACGCCTGCCCTCCAAATTCGGCAGTCTGACTTTGACGAAATGTATATGAAACCATCAAGGTACCATTCTGCATCTACCCTCTAACTTGCAACTCTTTTAGACGATTTCTAGGATAGTTACGAAGTTTACAAGGATTTCACGTTTGCGCATGCGCAGACGGAAGTTAAAATACTTTTTAAATGAATGTGACTATATGTGGCCAAACCGGCACCTACTTTCCGAACTTCAACTCATTACGACCATATTTCGTACAGTTTTACCCGGGACAAGGAATCAAATAACACACGGAATCATACACGGAACCAAAAATAAATGTTCCTTGATGCCTGAAACGTAAAATGAGAGTGAAATTTTCATTTTTGAGGACATACGATTTTTCGACTCCTGCATTTAATGTTATATTTGGATAATAATTTTCAACATTACAACGATGGTATTTTGATAACAATAATACTTCACCACTAGTCACTTTATCCCCCTTTGAGGATCGTGCTGTTGAATTCATCCAGCAGCACTGGCAACCGTAGTCCGAGATCCGACCCCGGACAATAGGGAGGGAGGTCTTCAGTTGACTTGCCGCCCAGTTGATGCCCCGACCGAGCGATTCACGAAAGTAAAATAGTTTGGAAAGACTGACACCATGATATATAAGAAAATGCTCAGTTAGGATGCTGGATTTGATAAAATTAAAATTAAATTTAAAAATAAAGAATTAAATTCGAGGTAATACTTTCGCAAGAAATAAACGCTTAAATTTGCCTTGCCAGGAAGTGAAAATAAACAAAAAAATTCAGACAGGGAAAATGTACGGGAGGGGGGGAGGGATTTGGCTAACTAATGGAACTCGGACAGCTTGAGATATACGCCATAGGCTGAAGGAAGGGTGGGGATAGAGAAGGTGGAAGTGGTGGAAGGATTATTATGGTTCTCATTTGGTTTGGGCATTTGGGTTTCGAACAAAAACCACTGCTCAAGAGGAAATGAGTCCATGATATACAGTACTGTCCTCTCCCATCTCACTATGAGGTACGCATGTACGTACAAAGATGAACAGACACACTTGAGAGAATAATGGACCGAGTATTTTCAGGAGGCGACCAGAGCTGCTTAAGCGTTACTAATGAATTTAAACCAAGTTCAAAGAGAAATGCTCCTGTCGAATTAAGTTGATTCTTTTGAAACAAAGTTCTTTTCATGTGTCCCTTGTCTAAGTTAGCATTTACCATCGCTGAAACGGTTATCACTGGAGTAATCCAGTATCCTTCTCCGAACATGTTCCACAATACGGTGAAATTGCATTCTATAAGTTCTCATAACTTGATTCGCTTTATTGATATTCGGAATGGAAACGCCAAGGACAAATCGAATGGAACCAACGAGATATCAAAATAGAGTTCAATAAACTTTGTTGGAAAAAAACACACAACTGACAAAGTAACAGGTATAGGTACGTCGGTACAGGAACTGAATCACAAAGGCGGGATAGCATGGGGTTTCAGGGATTCTATCTAATATAATTAACACTTTATTCAGCGATTTACAATACCGCTATTGCTTCTTCTACCACGACGATATTTTAGTATTCAGCGTCAACTTTGCAGACCAAGTTGAACATCTAAATGTTGACTTGACCGAAAAATGCCAATTTAAATATTAATCCGGATGAAATGTTACTAGCTCAAACCACCGTGGATTTTTGTGGTCGCCGAATCACAGGAGGTGAAATTTTGGTGAACCCAGACCGTACAAAAGCGCTACTACCTATCCCACGCATGAACACGTACCTCTAGGGAAATCACTTCATTTTTTTAGGAAGCATCAATCTTTTCTCTAAATTCCTACCCGATGCGCCGTGGTATACAGCTAAACCACTCAATGATTGGAGAAAGAAAGATTCCCCGATGAGTTGGAATCGAAGTGCTGAAAACGCATGGATTAAACCATTGAACGCTTTCAAACATTTACCGATTGCTCGAAACACTGAGCAGATACCTATCCGAGTTTTAGCCCAGTATCACGTCGATATTTTGAAACCCTATGCATTAATTTGCCGCAAATTGACTCTATGTAACTACCTTGAAAAGCAAACCATCAAATTTTGAGGGGGGTTAAAACAATTTGTTCACGCTCGATTCCAATAATTCAATTGAAAATGACGAACCAAAAGAAAAACGTAATTTGACGTGTGTGAAGAAGGGACATGAGCGCTGGTCGAACTGAGAATTTGAAGGTTCTTTCACTCACATAGTAGTAATATGTAATGGCATTCTCCACCCTAGCCACGGGCATTGAAATTTAATGAGTGTCTTCGGAGGCACGTTCGGTAATTTTCCCGATACCCATCAGACTTTTCCCGATCTCTCTAACACTTGTGTGAATGATTTATCCGTTACTCCGTTCGACGGAGAGTGGGGTCTCTCCTTGTGAATTATTTATGTTCGTCCGTGTCCCAGTTTGTTGGTAAATTGACTCCATCCATCCGTCAGGTACCCATGTCGGTCCATCAGTATCTGCCAAAGGTCTGAAAACCCCTATTCGACAATGACCTTGAGACTCTCCACGCCCAGTACATGTTCCCAGTGGAGTGACGCCGGTCTTCTTTGACACCAGTTGGAAGCAGGCGAAGAATGAAAGGAAGATCACTAAGGGGACAAATGAGGTTGGACGACAATTACCAACAATGGCAATACATTTATGAAGTGTCATTTGAGGAAGTCCGTTGTTTCCTCCGCGATATCCAGAACGCTCTGGGGTATAATCTGCATGGCTGTGTATACGAGATTGATGCACGATGGGCGTGACATGAGGCGTCCAGTTTTCGATAATCTTGAAGTCTAATCTAAATTACTCAATACGATCTACTCGTAGCTACATACTCACAAATTAATAAACAGATTGGTTAGTCTATTGTAGGTAAACATGAATCATCTTCTTAAAAATTAATTCTTCCAAAAGTACTGTACCACGATCTGGACGAGAGCACCACCAGGATGAGATTACCACAGAGTAACACTTATGGGAAAAGTAAATGTAGAACATACAACACTTTCTGTTGTTCTGCAGTGCCCCACACTGGAGAGTCGCACATCCACCCTCGACTCCCAACACCGAAATTTGAAATAAATTCCAATGAATGAAGATCTCAAGTCGACCAAACCCGTCTGATCTCAAAGTTTCATCCAAATAGAACAGTGTAACAGTTAAAACGTCAGGCTGTCTTCCTTGGCCCGCTCACCCAAGCCGATCACTATGGTCCTGTATCTGAAATTGGCCTGCACTGGACACGTAACAATGACATTCAGTCTAACACTATGAACATAATCCCATCGTCCTCTGATGATCTGGTACCTCAGAATGTTCACTTGATAAGCTCCCAACGATATTTTTCCCTGAAAAGATTTGTTGGGGGAGGCGTTCTTTCAAGGACTGTATTAGAATAAGGTGAACTAAGTCAGTCACAGGAATGAGGGCTATGTTCGAATCTATTTTCCATTTGTTGTTGCCAACTATCTGTGAGTGACAGTACTTGAGTAAATACCGTCATTAATGCCTCTAAAAGAAACCATTGATTTGTCGACTTCAGATCACCTCTTGACGCATTTTGCGCCCTCTCTGGCGCCGTCGTTAGGTACATAAGAAACAAAACGTTTGCCAAACACACTGTATTCGACCATTGATTGAAACCGATATTGACCGACTGTAGTCGATCATATCGGAGGAAGATTGTTCTTTCAGCCTTTCAGTAAATACTCGTACACCTCTAAACTTCTTCGACAATGATAGCATGTGAAGTCAAGTCCTTCCAAGATCAGCAGCTGCGAATCCCCCATAAGCTCTAACATCGCCATGTATTATTTGTCGCGTTTTTTCTGACCCTCACAAAAGCCCCTGGAAGCTGAGCTCCACCGAAAAAGACATTCATCATAGTATGTCTAGAAGAGTAGTGTGTGGAGTCGAGCGCGTATAACTGTGTTGAAAGGATTACTGTGTAGTGCTACAGGGTTATGTGGCTCCCACTTCTGTAGAATAAGATGCTTTCAACCGTTGACACTGCAGCAAGTGTAAATATAGTTTTTCAATTTTTCCTCCTCTGAAGTTCCGAGTACTGTGGACAGTTCAAAATGCTGATGATTTATGTGAAAAACGTCTGCACGCTGAGGAACTATTTATATAACCGAAATACCTCTTAGCATTTTGTAATAACAACGGAACGTCAAAACCCGATCACTCACAACTGTACACAAAAATAAACTACCAAGGTGCAACCGAATGATTTCAAAGACGCACGACATTCATGAACTTGGTTTTCTCATGTTTCTGTACTTATATTCTTCATTATGTACTAAATATGATATTGAATAAAGAATTGAAGTATTGTGAGCATAAGGAAAGTACGTGGAGTTGGTTTCTCCACCGTTTGTATTAGCCAAATGGTTTTCTGCTTCAGTCCCGTCATACTTAGATAGAATAATATTATGGCAACATATGTTTTTGTTGTTTAGTTAGAATTTTTAATTTCAAAAAGCTGATGGTGAGCGTGCATTAGGCCACTGTTGAATAATGTTGCGAAACATAAGAGTACCTATTCACGTAATTACGGAAACGTAGCTCAGAGGTGTTTTACAATGGGGGCTCGCCCGAACGCTGCACGGAAGGGTATATAAAGTGACAGACCGATTAGCCTCTTCACTGGTACCGACCCTGAACTTCACAAGATGCCACGGCGAATGGATGCACCTCCGCTGCGTAGTGTCAACCCAGAGGTCAACTCAGATGTGTTTTAAAATATTATAAATAATATAAATATACCTGTATGATATAAATTATATTCAGGGGATCCATGGGATTGAAAGGTTTTATGGATAATAACACGAGTGCAAGTCAGACTAAGACATGGCTAAGGTGCCATCAAGCTAAGGTGCATTCATAAATTGTCTTTTTATCCATAATACCAACTCCACCTGAACTTGTGGGCTGAACCAGATTAGGCCCAGAAACTTTCCTTATTCATCATCCTTCACCGACCTCCGCCTCACCTTCGGATCCCAGTCCACTTAATTATTATGCTCCTATTCCACCTACCACACATCCCCGGAAGTTCACCTATGAGAGTTGAACTTGTATAATCTCACAAGATCCGTCCAGGGACCACGACCGAGATAATTATGGACTCTAGTTCTCGAATGTAATAACATCAGCTAAACTGTGCTCTGGACAGGATAGCGACTTTACGAACATTACTATCCACCTGAGTTGAAACCCATCGATAATATCCGAATAGCTGAGACCACGGCATGGTAAACAGAGCAGATGTTGGTGTATCAGAAATCAGAAAAATTCCGTATGAGAATAGGAAATTCTAACGCCGGCCCGTTAAGAAAAAATGTACTTATATCTCACTTCACTGTCCGCTGCTGCCTGGCACTATCTGGAACCAAAATGTACACAGCACATTCCAGTGGTCAAAGAAGAAGATCCCACAAAAATCAGTGAACCAAAACGAAGAACTTTTCTTTTTGCTACGCAATAAACGGC
Source organism: Leptopterna dolabrata (assembly GCA_954871275.1). NCBI lineage: Eukaryota > Metazoa > Arthropoda > Insecta > Hemiptera > Miridae > Leptopterna > Leptopterna dolabrata. The sequence continues at coordinate 16,048,250 of OX940978.1, forward strand.
ACCAACGCGGCACTAATATATATATATATATATATATATATATATATATATATATATATATATATATATATATATATATATATATATGTATATATACCTATGAAATTTGGTGAGAGGGTAGAAATTTAAGGGTCAACAGTCAAAAAACTTCAAAAATTTCGGACGGAATATTTCGCCTGCCGGCGCGGCGCCTTCGGCCCAATGGAGAAGCCTGCCTTGAAGCCTACCCTGAAGCCCACCCTGACGTTTGAGAGAAGGCTTCACCAAGGCAGGTTTCTCCACTAGGCCGAAGACGCCGGCAGGCGACATATTCCATCTGAAATTGTTGTAAGTCTTTTGTCTGTTGATCCCAGACCACACTAGTGTTTTTTGTTGGTCATATGAGTATCAGCCTCGAATTTTCAAGGTCCAAATTTCGGGGCCTTACTGTGAACGAACGGCTGGACGCACAATGCTCCGGGTTGTCTCAAAAAACTTCCGAGTTCAAGAACTGTTCAACAACGTAAAAAAATTCGAGGTAACGGCATCCTGAAGATTTCAACCCCTATTTTTCACCCCTTAGAGATGAGTAACATTAACGCCGAGCTTCCCGGACCAACTAGACCCCAAATGGGAACTACAAACAAAATTTCATCAATTTTGGTTCATGGTAACTAAGGAAAGTGCGAAGTACGGCGGACAGACAGAAATATTTTAATTGCATTTTCGGATTCTAAATAGGTATGTACCTTGAAACAGAAACCATCAAATTTTGAGGGAGAATTAAAAATTTTTATTCATGCTCTTCCAAAGGTTCATTGTTGAAAATAATAAACCAAAATTTATGTCCGTACGCCGTACTTAGCAATTTTCAAAGTTACCAAAATTGACGGAATTCGGTTTATAGGTACCGTTCGGGGTCTAGTTGGTCTCGGAGTTCGCAGAACGGGCACCGATACAGGTAAATTATTGCACAAAGGTTTATTATTTACCTTATGCTTCATGAATAACTACAAACAATTAATGATTTAATTATTGAATCCCGCGCGTTTGTATGAAACTTCAATTCCCGGGCCGTCTCCAGTACTCCATTTAGGGGTTTCCGTGGAGGGAGCTCGAGGGTACCGACCATACAAAACAGTGATCTACGCAGAAGGGGCATCTATACAGGTAAATAATAAACCGTTGTGTCATAATTTGCAGCGTTTTTTATTGCATTTTCGGATTCTACGTACCTTGAAATTTTAAGCATTATCAAATTTTGAGGGGGAAGGGTTAACTTTTTTTTTCATGCTCGATTCCAAAGGTTCATCATTGAAAATAATAAACAAAAAAATCGCAAAATTGCCTCTTCTAATTTTTGTTCATTATTTTCAATAATTATGGTTAAAAACATTTGTTCAACTCCCCCTCGAAATTTACCTGTAGTTTTTCAAGATAGACTCAAACTTTCTCAAGTGCTGCTGTAATCTGATTATGATTGACGTGCTCGTTACATATCAGAAGATCCCCGCATCAAACAGGCATTACGGTCGAGTTCAGCTCAATAATGAAGACAATCAACCGAATAGAAGTTCGAAGGTATCAGCTTCTAGTTTTGATGAGGTTAGCTGAGTCAAGAAAGCGCTCAGGAGGCAGACAGTGAGTGATGAACCAAGGGATTAATGAACCTCAAGCGCCACCACCACCCCCCCCCCCCCCCCTCTCCTTCCACCTCCTCCTCCATTCCATACGCCACGACGCCGACGATATGCCCACCTGCGACGATGGAAACAGATTATGGAACTCAGTCAGTTGGATCTTGTGAGACGTTAAACGCTGAAGGCGATGGGGTAAAGGAAAGCTAATCCAGAGGACTGAATAATCCTAGAAGATTACGGCGGGTATCAGATTATACATTGCAAGCCATGCGAAGGGTGGGGAGGGGGGGATTTCATAATATATGCGTTATTGTATACTACGCCTTGTGATCCTAATCTCACTCGCAAGAGGGTCAAAACTGAAGAAAATTATATAGAATAAATTGTGTACTCTTACTCAGGTGAATTTCGATCATGTGGCTTGAAACATTGTTTCAGTAATTACTAATTAACCCTTAGAATCGATCCATTAAGATCAAATTTGTATGGGCGGTGGGGGAGGGGGGTGCGGAGTGGGAGCAGTGGAGGATCGTTGGCTTTGGACTCCAGCGCTACTACCGCAATCGAAGTGTGACCTCTACCTATCTGAAGGACCTACCTACTGGAGTTCTGCAATTTTTCCCTAAAAAAAAAAAAAAAACTCGAATTTGACCCGCTTTTTGCGAAAAAGTAGAATACCTTCCGTCTGCGCAAGCGCAAACGTAAAATCACGAAACCCCCCATAACTACCTCAAATAACGTTGAAATGAGCTCAAACGGAGGGTCGATCAGGAATAGTAACGTCAGATAGTTCCACATGAATTTTATTGGAATCTTACTGTAACTTTCGTCTGCGCGTGCGCGAACATGAAATAATCTTGACCATATTCTTGTACCGCCTCTAACTATGCGAAAAGTATTCGTAGAGCTGAAATATTGAGGGTACATGCGGGTTGGATCACAGGTAGTCCCTTATCAAAATAATTGAAATCGTACGGTAACTTTTGTATGCGCATGCGCAAACGTGAAATACTTGAAACACCCATAACTAACTTAAATATCTTGTTAGATTTATGACCTTGGACACTTCATAAATCATAAATCTAACCATATATGTTTGATCTTCACACCAAATCTGGGGAAACCCTACAAAAAATATTGGATTCCTACCTTAAAAATCGTTGAAATGAGTTCAAACTTGGAGGGTCGACCGGAAATAATATTTTGGTAGTTCCAAATGAATTTCATAGGAATCATACTGTAACTTTCCTCTGCGCATGCGCGAAAATGAAATGTTGAAATACCTTATCTTATTTTGCATTTTACGTAATTTATTACTACTGTATTTATTGCTATTCAATCATTTTGACTCACCATATTTTTACCAACTGATTGACCTACGTCCATTTTACAATAAGTGAGGAAGCTATTATACTGCCCACCCAACATGGCAGACTTTTTTTTTATTGTTATATATTGCTCGATTCGGGCCAGCAATGATCCTGAAAACATTCCTAAGTAGTTCTAGATCAAGGTGAATAATCGAAAAATCGGTTCCCAATTAAGGGACCCTTTAGAAGAGTGTTGGCGAAAAAGAAGTCAAACTCCCAACTCGCTTATACAGTTCGAAGAGAGCCATGGTTTTATCACCTGGATTGGAATCGCAGAGAATGAACCAGTGATGAGAGTGGAACACAGAGCAGAAAGATGGTTCCTTTGAAAGTAAAGATCAAATTACCATCAGCCCCTTCCCTTCAAACGCTCCTCTCCCCCCACTAACCCAACAATAATTAGCCATTCCTTTGCTGCCCTTAGCTCATTATAGATGAATTTCACAAAGCATAAAGGGTGAAATGGCAAATACATAGGTACCTACTGAAAATGTTGAGTTCAGTCTCGCAGAAAATTGGACATCACTGGTACCCCTCTACTTCAATTCTAATAAATTTGATGTCAACCCGGACTAAGCACGAAAGGGTCGGGACCGCGGTGATCCTCACAAGTTCGGGCTGTTTCCGTCCCCACGTTCTACGTTCTAGCCGTTGCTCTGTTCACCGTTCCGGATCAGTATCACGGATCAGTATCACTCTGTCACAGAGTATTGTTATCACCGGTTACCCTTATCACTACAACGACAAAAAGACGAAGTAGAAAAACGTTAAAAATAGCGATGAACGGTGTATGCACAGTGTCATGGTATCTGTTCGCAGGTATTGAGGTTTTCAGTTTTCTTGGCGGGCGGGACGTTCCCGCGTCCCTAGATTCACAAAATGAGTGAAAGTCCCAGAAGCCTAAAATAACTTACGTATTCAATAACTGATCCTAAAAGCCCTTAATTACATGCTCCACTGCCAAAAGTTGCTCTAGGTACGTAGTAACGAACAATCGAAATAAAACTTATCAAAACCCCTTGATTCACTGAATCATTTGAAAGAGAAGAGAATGAGTGGGCTCCACGACTCAAGGAAACACTCAAAAAGCGTTCGGACTGTTTTCAGTCTAAAAAGCGTCTAAAAGAAGAAAAATGAGTTAATTCAAAGTTAAATTAGTGAATCAAGAATCGTTAGGTTGAGCGCTGGAAAAGCAGAGGGCGACTTCCCCCCCCCCCCCCCCCCCCCCAGGGAGAAAACAACTTTTCACCTCGGCTTTGGATTCGGTTGAATTTACGAACTAAAGTTTATTTTTAATCTGCTACTAAGTGTTTGTTGATCCTGAACACATTTTTTTCCTGATTCTCCAGTAGACTGTTTCCCATCTGCTGAAAGAATGGACACGTCAGATAAGTTACAATAATCCCACTGAAAGAAGGGTGATTTTCCAAAACTAATATTCTAAGTAATTGGAAAAGGCGTTTTTGATAAGCAAACGGTTTCAATTTTGAATTATTATTATGTAAATAATACACCTATGTATTCGCTCAGCAAGAATTTTTATTGCCCTCACCGTCCACCAACCCCTCAAAATTTATTCTTTTGCGTTTCAAGGTGCGTGATTCCAAAACGCTGGTAAGTCCTTTTCACATGGATTTATTATTCTACTGGACATATCTAAAGAAATGTTGGCAGTTCATTTATTGTTTCATTTATTGAAATAGCTGTTTTTCATGGTTTCCACCAATTTTGGCCCCCCAACAACAAGAATTTTTTTTCTTCTGCAAATTACCTTTGACCATTGATAGTGCCATTTAATTTTCTTGATTCACCTAAAAGAGAGTATTGTTACCCAAAGGTGGCAAAATAATCATCGATACTATTCAACTCATCACTGACCAATATATCCTTCACTTTGCGACGGAAAATTGTTGGGGGAAGCTTCCTGACATCATGTGGTAGGGTGCTGAAGAACCTGATACTAAATTGAACAGGGTCACAAGTAAGGGAGTTGGTCAGTCTTACAGCTGGAGGGCACAAATTATGTCTGGATCGAGTTTCATAATTACGGATCTGGTTTCTTGTCATGAGCGATTCCAAATTGTCCTTGACATAAAATAAGGAATAAACAGGTCATAAAATAAGGAATAAACAGGTCATAAAATAAGGAATAAACAGACCACAAACCACACCAAGCTTCTTGAAGTAGGAGCGGCAAGATTCACTAGGACTGAGCCCGAAAATTGCCCGCAGTACCCTCTTTTGCAACCTGAATAATATATGGTCTCAGTATGGGAAGAGCCTCCCCACAGAAGGATAACTGAGGTGACTTACCAGGTACGCAAAGTAAACAGAGCGGAGCGAGTCATAAGGCACAGCGTTACGCAGACGGAACAACATGTATGAAGAAGATGCAAGCTTGGGTGCGAGGGCTTCCACATGTTTCGACCAGGATAATCTGCTGTCAATCGTCATGCCGAGGAAATTCGCCGAGTTATCCAGCCAGCCAGCGAGGGAGATTGCCAGTTGTTGGGTTTTTTCATTCATTTAGGAGAGCACACCATTGGCTGATCAGGATTGACAACTCCTCCTACCTGATTAGCAATTCTTCGTGTGATACTGTGGCTGAGAACACAGTTAGGTCGTCGGCGAATAGGAAGGAATTACTAGAACTGCCAAACTGATATGGCAGGTGATTTACAAAGAGCGTAAAAAGGCAAAGGCCGAGAATCGAGCTCTGCATCACTCCACAAGGCACGGGTTTTGGGTCGAAATACTTGTTATAACGTACCACCTGATGCCATCCATCGAAGTAATTCCTCACAAAGAACAACGCTGTGGGACGAAAACTGTAATACTGAAGCTTGGAAAGTAACAACTTGTGAGGCACCAGGTCAAACGCCTTGGAGAGGTCAAACGACTTGTAGATGCTTTGGCCTCAAGAGCCCTCAAGATTTCCCTCAGCGATGAGCATGAGCCAGTGGAGGTACTCTTTCCTTTTTGGAAACCGAACTGCAAAGGATGAACAACTGCTTTGGCTCAACGTAACCCTGGATGCTTTCTAAAACAACTCGTTCAATTATTTTCACAAACAGCGGCAGCTTTGCATTGGGACGAAAGTCGGCGTAGATTTTAGCCTAATTTTTCTTGGGTATCGGTGAGATGCTTGAAACTTTTAGGCAACTCGGGAACACTCCCTCTGGAAAGCATAAATTTATCACAAATCTTAAAGGTTCAGCAATAAATTCGGCAACCGGTTCAAGCAGCTGTACAGTCATTCCAAGAAAATCTGATGACTCGGTGTTTTTCAGCTTCAGAATAGTAAAGAATACTTCTCCACTGATACCAGGCGAAGCTAAAACTCCATAAATCCAGGAGCAGCACCCATGAAGGTTCGAATTGTTCGGGTAGCGATGATACTGTTGACAAGCTGTATACCGCTGAGAAGGCACTACTGAATCCACTACAAGTGAGGTCAGATGCGAACGGAGGTGCACCGCCGGCATGAAGGTTCAATTCAGAACTGACGATCTGCCAAAAAGTTTTTATCTATTAGCTGAATGGTTGATCCTATTAGCTCCGTTATAATCCTTCCTGAGAAATGTTGGCTTTTCATTTATTGTTTCTCAAAAACAAGAATTATCATTTCAGACCAAATTTTAACGTAAATTTAAAGCTGAAACTTCGTTAATTAACCTCAATTTTCCACTCTTTGGTCACAACCGACTTCACATTCGGTTTCCTCGTCCTAAAAAATTTGGAAAACGATACCTCACAAGCTCATGTTATTAAAATACCAAAACCCCCATTTTTACCCCCATTTTGCTTCCGAGTCTGCGAAGCAGCGGAAGCCTTGTGTTCACTTTCGTGAGCCAAAAAATTTTTGTCTTCAGAAATCAAAATTTTCACTTGCATTTTGCGTTTCAAAGCCTACTGAACAAATTTGGTTCCGTGTCTGTCGGTCTGTGGGTCTGTGAGTCTGTGAGTCTGTGAGTCTGTGAGTCTGTGAATCTGTGAGTCTGTGAGTCTGTCCGCATTTCCTTGTTACAGCCATAACTTCCACGATTTTGAATTGATTCAGCTCAAATTTTGAGGGATGGTGCGGATAAGGCCCCTTGAGGTCCCATACAAATTTCAACATGATTGATCCAGCGGTACGCCCTGCGCATGCGCTAACGTTAAATTCAACAAACACGCATAACATTCACAATTTTGATTCAATTTCGCTCAAATTTTCAAGAGTTGTTTGGACAAGACCTAGTGAGTTCCAGTATGAATTTCATCATGATCGGACCCTCGGTGCGCTCTGCGCATGCGCTGGCGTGAAATAGATTCAATTTCCTTGTTACAGCCGTAGTAACCACAAGATTTCACCCAATTTCAATGTAATTCTCAGGGATTAAGCGGGTAGGGCCCATTGAGGTCCCATATAAATTTCAACATGATAGAGCCAGCGGTTCGCCCTGCGCATGCGCTAACGTGAAATTCTTCAAACACGCATAACTGTCGCAATTATGTATAATGGACGTAATGTATTATGGACGTAATGTTATGTAATATGTATATTTCATGTAATGTTATGTAATGTTATGTAATGTAATGTTATGTAATATGTATATTTCACGTTATGTAGTGTAATGTTATGTAATATGTATATTTCACGTTATGTAATGTAATGTAATGTATAATGGGTCACTCTGATTGTGACGAGGAAGCTCCTGTGTCATCACCTTGGCAGTGTATTTCTCCCGTAACCCCCTTGGGTATATTCCGATCGGGCTGCAAAGTTTTGGGACACAACTAGGGCCCAAATGGGGAATAATTTTGAATGAATTGTTTATACCAAAATTAAAGTTGATAAGGATGATACGGCGGACGGACATTGCATTTTTTTAATTTTTTAAAAACTTTTGTGTTCGATAAACGGATATTATAGTACTCTAGATATTGCGGATCATCAAAACCGATCATTCTCCTTGAGTCCGAGACAATATAATGTAATTGCTTAAATCTATTGTATTTCTGTGTCAGATAGACATGTACATAACTATGATGGGCTATTGGAAATCTAGGTCCAAGTGTTGAATAATTACAGTTTTTTCCCTGTTTGATACTGTTCGATTTAAGAGTAATTATAGAAAAATGTCTCAAATCTACTTGAACTATATGATTGCCTTGAATCTTCATGTTGACGGTCGATGCAATAGCTCGTACTTCAATTATTCATATCATGTTTCAATATATTAGCAGTCATTATTTAGTCCGATTAATCATTACTCCACGGCTTGGAAGTTACACTGAGATAATTATTTAGTTCGACATTACCCCACGGCATGGAAGTTACACGTGATGACGTTGTGGGTTTTTATCTACTAAATATACTGAAAATTTCAACAATGATTGTAGAACGAAGAGCTTGGTGAAAATACAAAGATATTATAAACTGCCCAGTACATAAAGAAGTATGATTAAGTCACTGAGTATTAAGGATAATGAGCACCGCAGATCGAGAAAAGAAGGGAGAATAAATGAAAAGAAAGGGAGGATATTAAAGTTCAGGGTAAAAAAAAATGAAATTACACTGCAGACGAGTTAAAGAATTGAAGATCAGAAACAAACATAACGTACAAGCCAATGACGGTTTGATCCATGCTTGATACAACAAACAACAACAGAAAGAAGCTTATGAAATGTACGCCGAACGTCCAGTACTTCAACGACCTCTGCCCACGCCTTCAATCCCAGTCCACTTTGATTTCTCCTGTTTTTAAAAATAAACCACATCATCAACCTTTATTTAAGGCTAACGCACCGAAAGAGAACAAGATTCCCTTGAAGTAGGGTGGATGGATTTAAGGGATCCCCCACCGCTCACCAACACAAACTTCTGACTGGGATGAATAGTGGAGGAGAGGGAGAAATCGTATTTCTCTCTTCCAACCACCTCTTCTCTGTCGTTTTCATTATACCTACAGTGAGACTCCGCGTTCAAGATCTAGAAGGAAGCAATGGAACTTACTCAATGCGTCTCCTCGAACGCTAATGAACCTGGAGGAACTCGACTTTTGATGAATTATATGCACCGTAAAACATGAAGCTGGTCGTTGAAACTTGAGGAATTGCGCCATCTTTTCAGGTTTTGCCGCAAAATTATCATACAGTAGAAGCACGTTCCTACACAAAGGTTGAAAATAGAAGCAAGGGTGTCATGAGAGGCATGTGAGTCGTGAGTTACTTCACGAAAGAAGAGCGGAGCGGAAGAGAGAGTGGAGAAGGAGAAGAGTGAGAGGACGGGCTCCAATGGGATGTGTGGACTAACTCCCCGCGGTTTTCACCTACAGCAGGAGATCGTTTGGGGTGTTGGGAGAGAGGACCAGAGAGAGGTTCGAGGGAGAGAGGTTCGAGAGGAAGCCGCAAGTCGGGGGTCTGATCGTCGAATGCTGAGCTGGGCCAAAAGAGCGAGTATTTATAGGGACTTTTCCACCCTTTTTTCCCGGGTCCACAGTCGACCGTTAAAGTCAGTTGAGGCCGATGGCGGTTGGGTAAAACCCCAGCACGGCGTTCTCCGCGTTTGATTTGTAAAATCGTATGATATTTACAGGAGTGGTTTCTGAGAGGGAATCACGACAAAGGGTATCAAATTTTGTCACATATTTTACGTACATACTCAGGAACAAGGGCAGTTCCAATGGCGGTTAAATGGAATATTCAGCAGACCGTGCAGGTTGGTGGCCCATAGATGGCTCCTATAAATTTCAAGGTTCATCTTGGATGATGATGAGGATGCGTCTGCTCAATAAAAAAAATGATGATACAACAGTTTATTATTTTCCCTTCTGCGTGAGCACTGTTTTCTGTGGTCAATACCTGCTTCACGTTCGTACTAATGATCCAACCGCTCTCTAATTCATATGGGACCATCTAGGAACTACACCCCGACCACCCACTGAATTTGAGCAAAATCGAGCAATTGATTCAAGACATTTTTGTACTTCGGATTCGCATCTGTGTACCGCGGATTCGCAGTGGCCGTACCAATGATCAAATGGTTCTGTAATCCATAGGGGACCATCTGGGGCGCAACCCGCATGATCCCTGCAAACCAGTAAAATCTGATTCGAACTGAGGCATTTTGCGTTTGGCAAGGATTCGCGACCACCGAAGTACAGATAGGTAGCTAAACCGAACCAAATTAGTTTTTCAAGTTGTGGAAGTATAACTAAGTAGGTAGGTATATTAGTACATACTAATATTGTTAAGTTGCAAAAGTTGCAGCTACCTATCAACAAACTCTAGAATAGGTAACCATCATTCTACATGTAATAATATCACAGAACATCCAACTCAATTTCACAAAGAAATGCGAGATTATAATCAGCTGTTCCCTAACAATGATAGCCCAGGACCCTTGGAAAAAATAGGAGAAAGTTTCTCAGAAGTTTTGATATTTATAGTGTTTTTGAGTCGCTGAACACGAATCTGAGGTTTGCTATTTTGCCCGGAAACTTTTTTTTCCCTCCTGCAATGCACGACAAAATCTGACGGAGTTACATTTAGAACTGATTTTTCAGTTAGAACCGATCCGTAGATACTTGTTTACTACAATCAAATGTGGTAACCAGGGATGCTTGAGGTGGGGGGGGGGGGGCAATATTCCGAACTGTAGGTATTGCTCCGAACTGAATATCTGCCCTCGTTTCCTCTAACTCTGGATCCTTAACTTGCACCAGGCAAACCTGGTTAACGAGTATCCAATCTACAACAGGATACGTAGGAATGTAAATATGATTAAATTGTACCTTTACTCGGCCATAAGACCATTCACATTCCTGTGTATACGCTTGTAGAGTGGATACTCGTTTTTGTGCGCAAAGAACGTGGAAATGTTGGCACTTCTTTTGGTTTTGGTTTATTATTCTGTGAATAATACACCCATGTATTCGGTCAGCTAAAAAAATTTTATAACCTCCTCAAAATTTCATCTTTACGTTTCAAGGTGGGTTGATTCCAAAAATGCAATCTCCGTCCGCCGTATCATCCATATCTACTCTAATTTCGGTCTAAAAAATTCGTTCTTTCGCATACAGGCTCCATTTGGGCCCTAGCTGTGTCCCGAATCTTAGCAGCCCGATCGGAATATATCCAAGGGTGTTATGGGTGAAAAATGGGGGTATAAATGGGTTTTTTTTTTTGGTGATTTAGAAACATGAGTTTGTGAGGTATATCGTTTTCCATGTTTTTTAGGGCGAGAAGACCGCATATGAAGTTGATTTTGACCAAAGAGTGAATGAAAAATTGAGGTTGTAACGAAGGTTCAGCTCCCGAAATTCATTTTTTATGAGTCATTTTTTATGAGAAAAAAACGTGGGAAATTGTCTGAAATCACCATAATTTGTATAATAACGCTAGAAGTAGTATCAACAAAAAATCAATTAAATGCGCTATCAATGAGCAAAGATAATTTGTCAAAAATAAGAGCCTATTTCGGGTTTTTGGGGGCCGAAATTGGTGGAGACCATAAAAAATAGCTATTCCAATTATTGCAAATGAAGGAAACAATAAATATATTTCCAGCATTTTTCTAGGTATGTCCAATAGAATAATAAACCCATGCGACAAGGACCTTGCAGCGTTTTTGGTTTATAACTCGAAGACGATGTGTTTTTGGTTTATTATTTTCAATAATGTCTCTTTAGACTGGAGCATGAAAACAAATTTTTAACCCCCCTCCCCACCAAAATTTAATGGTTTCCGTTTCAATGTACCTAGCTAGAATCCGAATATCCGAAAAATTTCTGTCCGTACTTTGCACTTCTCTTAGTTACCATGAACCAAAATGAATAAAATTTGGTTTTTTTGGCTAAAGTAAAGTTTGGCTTTTGGGGTCTAGCTGGTCCACGAAGCTCGGCGTTACTGTCAGTCACATCTAAGGCGTGAAAAATAGGGGTTGAAATTTTCAGAACGACGTAGCTCGAAAACGTTCAATAGAGCGGTATGGTTTTTTTTTTAACGTTTTTAAATTTAAATCAAACTAAAGAATTTTTTGAGACCACCCGGAGCATTGAGAGAGTGAGATGTTTTTATTTGCCGTCACAAAACAAATTGTATGACAATGGTCAAAAAATTTTCTACTTTTAAGGTAGGCGTCACGTTACCGTTAGATTAGGGTACTGGGGAGAGTGAAAATGAAAGGGGCTGCAGCAGCCCTGAAAGGTGCAGCAGCCCCAAGGTTGCTGGTCGGGGCCTGAATGCCCCGACCGGCCCGGGCCCACCCACCACGGCGGCTCCCAGGGCCACCTGCCCATTGCTGGGCAGGCAGCCCAAATGAATGACGCATTGTACGTTTGCACCGAAAAACTTGGTCAACATCAACATTATTGTGAATGAAACTGCATAAATCCGGCCCAGATATCACTGCTAGGGAACACCTGATCATAATCGAAGTCGAGATGGTTGTTCTGTGATATGATTTCATTTTAAGAATGATAGCTGTTCTAGATTTTGTTGATAGGTACTTTTGCAACTTGAACAAAAAAATGTTATGCTTCATGAATAAAACAAATAATTAATTATTCAATTACTGAATGACTGAATTTCATGAAACTGTAATTCCCGGGCTGGCTCCAGTACTCGATTAAGCCTTTCCTGGGGGGAGCACGAAGGTAGGTATTAACCACAGAAAACAGCATAAGTGGCATATGTACAGGTAAATAATAACCCGTTGAATAATAATACGCAGCGGTTTTCTAAACGTCCTACCCACAATTAAAGTACCAAAATTACCTACATTTTGATAAGTGACCGGGCAAAATCGTATACAGCAAACCTTAGATTCGCTCACAAAACAGTGAGTCGCACGACAAAATAGGGAGTCAAACGACAATACAGGGAGTCACAAGACAAATATCGTGATTCACCGTCCAATTACACCGGTAATAAATCAATTGTAGCAGTGAAAGATGGATTCTCACTGCGGAAATAATTATCAAATCCCATGGGCGACTTCGTGGAATTTTTTCATCTCATACTCATAAAACTGAAACAATTCTTACATTCCTCCTGCGCTTACTTTGCTATAAATGATTATTATAAATCACGGAAAACATGAACATTTCAGTCACACTACATAAGTACCTACTACTTCTGTGGATAACATATCAAGTAATTTAGTTGCTGATTTACTATAACACAGCTTTAATGCAGCTCTATTCCGCCCAGCGAGCTGTGGCACACATAGGTACTATACACATTTGGCTGGAGAAGATTCTGTTAATAAAATATATATTTCTATTCATCTATCCATTTATACTCATAACATCAATAGTAATTCACGAACGGATTCCGTACATGATGGCAATAACTATTATAAACACCTAGTCCTTATTTGATTTGCTGAACACCAAAAATATATTTGAGTGAACACATTTTACGGTTCCAAGTAAAAAAAAAAAGGATTTTACGGTTTATCTACGGTTTTTACGGTTTTACGGATTTACCTTGGTAGATGGTGTCTTCTCACTTTCTCAAGTTATTAACCCTCAGGATGATCAATCATTTTTTGAAAGGAGGGCATAAAACAACAGTTCTCCCCACCCGTAAAAGATGTCCCGCTAGTTCACGAAATATAGGGTACCTACCGCCTACATACCACCAAACAAGCTACGAATCCACAGTTAATACTAGCATGGATTCATGGAACATGGTTTGCTATGAATATCTTGCTCGAAAACGACCCACTACCTGTTCAGAAACTTGTTACGAAAGCCTATTACATTATTCCTAGTGAGCCCTGAGCCCTGTTGCTAATTTTTTTCCGGTCCCATGTAGCAATGTGAAATGATTATCGCAAAGTTTTGGTACACAGGTTAGCTCTAAGTGTCGATGAAAATAGGATAAATTGAGATAATTTGGTTATTTAGTCGAATGACATGAAATATATAAATTCAAATGAGCCATTCGAGATGATACCATTACATCAAATCTGCAAAGACATCAGTCCTGATTCAATTAATTCAATTCCCTCGACGGTAATATGTATTAAAAATGATGATTTCATCCTTCCAAAGAGGCTACTCGACTCCTTCAAACAGAATTACAGAACATGCGACTGGAGTAAAGGTAGCCAAGCTGAGAATTTGCAACTCCCTTTATTAGGAGGGAAACCTGCTCTCACTCTCGACGAAGATGATGATGGTTCATCGAAAAATGACTACCTTTGGAGCCATGGAATATGGTGAAGCGAAAAAGGTGAGTAAACCAAAATCTCAATAGGTTTAATACGGCCAACCACAATCGAAAGATTAATTGCCAGCAATTCTACCTACCTACCCCCTGATCAAAACTAAAAGACGATTGTGCCAGCGAAGAAGGTTGTTCTTCGGTGGGACCATTTGAGGGTCAACACGCACCAACTGCCTAAATTCAACCCTTTTGGTTTATTATTCTGTGAATAATACACCTATGTATTCGCTCAGCAAAAAATTTTTATAACACCACCTCAAACTTTTTTCTTTTACGTTTCAAGGTGCATAGATTCCAAAAATGCAATGTCCGTCCGCCGTACGCCGTCCGCCGTCCGCCGTATCTCGTGTACAGGCTTCATTTTCGGTCTAAAAAAATCGTTCTTTCGCACACATGCTCCATTTGGGCCCTAGTTGTGTCCCGAAACTTTTCAGCCCGATCGGAATATACCCAGGGGTGTTATGAGTGAAAATGTGTGTAAAAATAGGTACTTTTTACGTTTTAGCAACATATTGGTAACATGAGCGTCTGAGATATCGTTTTCTATGTTTTTGGGGACGAGAAGACCGAATATGAAGTCGATTTTGACCAAAGAGTGGAAAATTGAGTTCTACCAAATGTTCAGCTCCCAGAATTGATTTTTTATGAGTGAAAAACCTGGGAAATCGTCTGAAATCACCATCAGTTTGTATAATAACACTGGAAAAAGTGTCAAGACGTGGTTCGAGACGATTAAATGGCACTACCAATGATCAAAGATAGTTTAAAAAAAAAAGAAAAAAAAGAGCGTACCTAATTTGTGTTTTGGGGGCCAAAATTAATGGAAACCATCAGAAATAGCTATTTCGATTATTACGCATGAAAGAAACAATTAATGAACAGCCAACCTTTCTGTAGGTATGTCCAATAGAATAATAAACCCATGTGACAAGGACTTTGCAGCGTTTTTTACAATTCTTTTCAGGCAGTTATATACACATACGCGGGTCTACTAAAACACAACACAAACAACAGTTACAGTCGGAATTTAATTAAATTCATGTGGCACCAGCTGGAGACCAAGTCTTACTTACACTCCTTAGTAGATGGTATTGTATAGTTATGGGCGTTTGAAGAGTTTGCGTACTTACACAAACACATAGGTACTCTATATATGTGAAGACGCTCGAGTTTCTGGTTTTCTTCGTCAGATCGAAGTAGGTGGTTCAGAATGGTCGAAAATAAAGGAAAATATGTTTCACTGATCAAAATATTGAAGCTTGTCTAGAAAGTAACAAACTGAATACGTACGGCTTCAGCTGCTTCAGAAGGGCCGAACTTACTGACTATTAACGTAAAGCATCTGGAAAATGTGACAACTCAGTTATCCGGAAGCTAATCAAGAAATTGAAACTGAAAAACTTAATCAAACAAATATATTTTACACACAAACACACACACACACTCACACACATGTATGTATAGTATACATGTAACTATCAATATAATAATAATTATAACCTATTTTTCGTGTCGTATCAACTGAAAAGATATATATAATATATATCTTGTTATATAATATATAACAAGTTATATGTTATATAATATACAACAAGTTAATATGTTATATAATATATAACATATTATGAGAACTCAGAAAAAACTATGGTCTCAATGGATTACACGGCTTGGCCTTGATACAATAGGTGAATTAACTGGTAGTAATTTTTTGTATTATATTTCCAGGATAGTTCAAAAGAAGGAATTTTTTCATACTGACAATCCGGAACATTGGGGAAATTAAGAAGCGACATTCCCCTTACTAAAAAGGTTTGAAAAATTATCTAAATAATATGGAACACTGGATTGTTGGGTCGTGTGTTATGGCGGTTCAACGGTTTTTACGTTTGCCCATGCGCAGTCGCTAATGCTGATACAAATGCGACGAAATTCATAATTATGGAACCAATTAGGGCCTAACGCTGAATTACAATGAAAATGTGAGCCAATTTGGACCATTGGGTCGAGGAATTATGGCGGACAAACGAAGGAGAGGAAATTTACTAATTTATTTTCGATGGATTCGTGTTGAGCGTGGTCCCAAATGGGGAAATCCGTTTTTCCCCCTCAAAATAATGAAAACATTCTAAAAATTGTAAAAAAGAAAACATACGGCATCGGCCACTTCTGAGGGGCCGAGCCCAGTGAAACGAGGGGGAATCAAGGAACATACCCATTCACAGGGAACTGTCGTCTTGTTAGTTCTGCGGAAGCTTGACTATAGGAAAGAAAATTGATGAAATTCGGGTTATAGGTTCCGTTCGGGGTCTAGTTGGTCCTCAAAGCTCGACGCTATACTGTCAGTCATCTCTAAGGGGTTCAAAATAGGGGGTTAAATTTTCAGAACGACGTAGCTCGAAAACTTACGATAGAAGGGTATAGTTTTTTTTACGTTATTAAATTTCTCTTGAGCTAAACAATTTTTTGAGACCACCCGGAGCATCGTACGTCCAGCCGTTCGTGAGCACCAAAAAGCTTCGTCAACATCGTGAATCAAAGGGTATAAATCCGGCTCGGATATCATAACTACGGAGCATCTGATTATAATCAAGGAAGGCTGTATGAAGTCGAGTTGGTTGTTCTGCGATATTATTTCATTTGACAAGTGATGTACTATTGGATTTTGTTGGTAGGTACTTGTGAAATTTTAACAAACGTTGAAATATTACCTATTGATGGGTAAATTATTACACAACGGTAAATTATAACACCACGGTATTATTACACAACGGTAAATTATTACACAACGGCTCATCTACCCAGAAGGGGCTGGATTTTGTTGATAGGTACTCTTGCAACTTGAACAACGTTGAAGTATTATTGATGGGTAAATTATTACACAACGGCAAATTATTACATAACGGTAAATTATTACACAACGGCTCATCTACCCAGAAGGGGCTGGATTTTGTTGATAGGTACTTTTGCAACTTGAACAACCGTTGAAGTATTATTGATGGGTAAATTATTACACAATGGAAATTATTACATAACGGTAAATTTTTACACAACGGTAAATTATTACACCACGGTAAATTATTACACAATGGTAAATTATTACACAACGGCTCATCTACCAAGAAGGGGCTGGATTTTGTTGATAGGTACTTTTCCAACTTGAACAACCGTTGAAGTATTATTGATCATTATTCTATCTCCGTAGAAGGGGAACCTATACAGGTAAATTATTACACAACGGTTTAGGTAGGTACCTAGTAACGAGTACGGGGTTAGGTACTAACCTATGGAGGCTCCGCGATCTACATAATATGTGTAGAATAGTACATTATGTTATATAGAAGGGCTATCTATACGGAGACCTGTGATCTGTAACAGTAGGGTATTCTGTACAAAATAATAAATTGTTGTGCAGGGATTTGCAGCGTTTTTTCCTCTTGGAGCAAAAGCCTATTGCCAAATTATTTTGTTAAATAGTTGAGTGGTAAACATAAACATAATATTCACGGATAAGTTGTAGGGTGGAGCCATTCCTATGTCTATCGAGTGCGCGACTTGTTTATTTCCTCTGAATTCACCACTGGGATCAGGCGCCGATTTAATATAATGTATCAGTACATCTTGCCATCATTTACCACGGTTTCAATATTATCCTACAGGACCTCAGGGAATCCTCTGCTTGTCTAAGTTCAAGGGGTCTTCAGAGATGCCGGCATAACCTCAGTCGATGGACATGTGAGAGCTGATGATCGAGATGCGGTATTGTTGTTGGTCCAAGCACCCGCTCAACCCTCGTCACACGCTGGGATCCGTTATCTGACCTTGTTATTCCGCGACCCCTCCCAACTAGCACGTACACGGCCTTCTGATTCTCACTGCATTTTCATATCGCTGACCTAAATTCTGGATCCTTTCCAGAAGCGGCTGTTGCTAGTCAAGAGCGGTTATGCGTCAGGCAATGAATCGCCGCCGAGTAGTGGAAGGAGGGGGTATGGGACAGATAATGACATAAAAGAATATCTATAAAATGCCATAAAACGAAACCAGGGGAAGTACCAATGCTCAGTATTTTTACCTACCCACTACACAGGACGTTCAAGTAGGTAAGTCATCAAGTAGATCATTTTAATGTGACTCCCATGCCTGAACTTCCGTTTTATAAATTACTTGAGACCTTGAATTCTAAATTGGAACTGAATGTTTATTTAGCCCGAGAATTGTCTACATAAACAAAATCGGAAGATCACAGTTTTAGACTAGCAGGAAAAACCGTTGTACTAAATACAACGGGCTCTACAGCGGTAGGTACATTGTGACTGTGATAGTAGAATTAGAAAAAAAGGGTGAAGAAGAACTGAATAAGTAACAGCTGAAGATGAATCACATGGGTAGGTAAGAAACATGAGGATAACTACCTATTAACCACGCGACTATTACGGACACGAAATTCTGAATGGCATGTCCCACAAAAATCGTTTTAGTACGGTTGAAACGCCGTGAAAACTTCTCTCCGAGAACACCCACCTTATTCTGGGTTGGGGACGAAAGTGATGTGCGACATGAGCTCGGCCGTAGCAACCAGAAGCACAAACACGAACGATGTCGTTAGGGGGCCAAGGAATACGTTCAAAGAGAAGATCTGGACGAAAACCCGTGAGAGAGCAGTTCCGATCGAGGTCGCGAAGGATTTTCTAAGAAATCGTACCTTTACATTCAAGTGCCGTGTTTTCTTTTGCCGTCCGGCCCAGTAAAGGTACAGTACAAAATAGGAGCCTAATTCGTGTTCATGGGGGCCAAAATTGGTGGAAACCCTCAAAAATAGCTATTTCAATTACTGCACAAGAAAGAAACAATAAACGAACAGCCAACATTTCTGTAGGTATGTCCAATATATCTGGACATACCCATGTGACAAGGACTGCAGCGTTTTTTCCCTAGCGTACACTCATAGATCACGTCATGATCGTAGCGGAAAAAACATCTGGGTGGTGTTCATCTGAACTGCGGGGTATACATACTCGTTGTTTACTCGTATGTTCAGCGATTAGTGTCCAAGTACTGGCAGCCTAGCGCCTGATTTGGCACTTCCAACATGATTCACGACCGTTTTCATTGATGTAACCGTTGAATGTTATACACAAAAAACCTTCAGAGTTGAGTGAAGATTCCATTGAGGACAAAACGAAAAAGAATTTTTGTCGTGTAAAGTAGGTTAAGTAGATCGTCATCTAATCGTATTTGATATGAAGAAGGGAAGGGGTCCGAGGAAGAGGAAGGTGGGGGATGTTTCCCATTTTAGAAGATTGGATGTATTCTGCCCGAGTATGTAGGTTCTCAGAGACCACGTAGGATCATAGGGAATCGTGTAGGAGTGGTATTGAGAGGAAAGAGGAGAAAGGCATCAGTCATGCAATACCCGAATTCCTTTCAATTTCATGGAAGCTAACGGAAAAAATATCTGGTCCGGGCCTCTGCCGAAATTAATGAACCACTTCCAGGTTCTGCCTGTGGCAATATAAATGTAAAATAACAACCTTTTTCGTTTTATTTATCCAAATGAGTTTCGTGTCCTCAGATTAGGATTCAGACATGAATCCAACATTCATCATCTCATCTGATAGTTCCTACCTTGATGAGTTACTACATATTTGTACAACATTAGCCATGTCGATTAACTGTAAGCAATTCATTAATTATTTTCGGTTATATACCTAACACATCAGCACAATAAACTGTCCGAATCCCCAACAAAACTGCTGGAAATTCTTCTACAATGTTATTGTCTTGTTATTTTCTGTGTGGATTTATTAAAGGTTTTCAATAAAGGACGGTAATAATGAGCTGAAATTTTGATGGTGCCCAGTAGGTCCCTTACAAAATTTAGAACGTTATATCAGTTTCGTCTGCTTGTGACGTCTCCAGATTCCGAAACGTAGTGTAGAACACCATGAAGTTTATCGGTTTTGTAGCTGTTGTCCCTTGTTTTGAATTGTCACTTTTCGTGCCTACCACAACTAACCGCACTACTCAAATCGCGGCCACTCTTAGCCTCTTAAGGGTTGTTCGGCTAAAACTGATGTGAAGAACGTCAAATATCACAATTTCACGTAAAATCTGATTCATCTTTTCGACCAGCTACAATTCCCCAAAAATCTCCAGCACAATTTGAACAATTAATCTGAATCCTTTCACTAAGAACTCCTCTCAAGAACATGCCTGAATGAGGCTAAGACGCCCCCTAGGACCACACTTTCGCTAGCTAAGACGTGATTATTCGGCTGTGCCAGTAGTTGAAAGGAATCGCTTCTGATAAGTTCTCACAAAGTTGTAAAGAAAGGGGGTGAATTGTTAATCTCCAGATCTAGGGAATCCTCCAAGTTTTCAGTACTTCAGTTTTAAAACCAATCCCATCATTTCCGCAAGACATCGCTAGTGCTCCGACATAAGCATAATGCCGTTCCGATCTGTTTCCTCTTGCGAGGTACTTTTGGTTTATTATTTTCAATAATGAACTTTTGGAATCGAGCATGAAAAAGAAAAAATCTAACCCCCCCCCCCCCCCCCCCCACCAACCCCTTAAAATTTGATGGTTTACGTTTCAAGGTATGTAGAATCCGAAAATGCAATAAAAAAAATTCTGTCTGTCCGCCGTACGCCGTATTGAGCACTTTTCTTAGTTAACATGAAAAAAAAAATTGATGAAATTCGGGTTATAGGTTCCGTTCGGGGTCAGTTGGTCCTCGAAGCTCGGCGTTACTGTCAGTCATCTCTAAGGGGTTCAAAATAGAGGTTGAAATTTTCAGAACGCCGTAGCTCGAAAACTTTCAATAAACGGGTATGGTTTTTTTTAAGTTATTAAATTTGTCTTGAGCTAAACAATTTTTTGAGACCACCCGGAGCATTGATCGTCCAGCCGTTCGTGTGCACCAAAAAGCATCGTCAACACGATTGTGAATCAAACGGTATAAATCCGGTCCGGATATCATCACTAGGGAGCACCTGTTTATAATCAAGGATGGCTGTATGAAGTCGAGTTGGTTCTTCTGCGATATATTTCATTTGATAAGTGATGAACTACCTATTGGATTTTGTTGGCAGGTACTTCTGAAACTTGAACAAACGTTGAAGTGTTATTGATGGGTAAATTATTACACAATGGTAAATTATTACAAAATGTTAAATTATTACGCAACGGTAAATTATTACACAACGGTAAATTATTACATAACGGTTCATCTATCAAGAAGGGGCTGGATTTTGTTGATCGGTACTTTTGCAACTTGAATAACCGTATAAGTATTATTGATGGGCAAGTTATTACACAACGGTTGATTATGCTTGACCACGTGAGTGGGGATTGACCACAGAAAGCAGTGATCTACGCACAAGGGGCACATATTTCACTCCACAAACTCCTGGCCTAATTGCTGCTTAGCTCTGTGCGATGACACTACTTTTAAACTAAACGAGTATGTAGGTAACTGAGTTGTGCCAGAGCACATGAAACACCACTGCATGGCTAGTTTGACACAGAATGAAACATGATGCGAATGCAGAACGAAACAGAATGAGACATGTGGGCCTCTCAGGCCCGGCAAGTCAGGCATAACCAACACAAAATGGTAACTGTAAGTCATTACAATAAAATCATATACACTCCTTGGCCTCGGGAGAGACTGAAGATATCCTCGTTCTTGGGGGACTTGTGGCTTAAAGGGGCGGGTTTCACCGTGTTGAAGTTAAAGTGCACACTAGCTAACTCAGAGTTGCCAGTACTGGGGTAACTTGGAGTTAACGAATGCTCCAATTTCACCACGACTCTTGAGGTGAGAGTTAGGTACTTATAATATCGGACTTAGACCGAGGTTAGCTTCCTGTGGCTAGTTCCAGACAAATTTCCCCCCTGGTATTAGCTGATGACGTTGAGATAACGCGTGCCCCGTCCCGCCTTATCACTATCATGTAGTCACTAGTTCCTAGGCCTAGAGGGTTATTTTGGACTTGCACTTCGATTTTTCGGTTTTTTGTTGTTGTCGGAAGTTTTTCCCCCCAACTTATCCTCAGCATACCTAAAGATGCCATGTTTTAGGTGTGCCGTTCTAGTCAGTAACAATAATTTGATAGGGGCGAGAAAGCCGGAACGAAGCAGTCATACTTCACAATATTCCCAAGCATTCTAGATGCAAGTTTTTACAAGTTTTTTTTTTTCGTCCTATGTACATACTTGTTTCGTATTGTCCGTTGTGTGTAGTATTATTTCATGTGTCCCTACACATATTTTCATGATTCACTGTAATGCTTCAATGCTCTGTAACCCAGTAATTTGATGTTAGGGTAGATTCGGGTTGAGGTATCTATACAAATGTTTGACAAAACTACTAACAACTTTACCAACTGATATTTTTCTTCACTACTATTGCTTGTCTACTACTTGATTTTCTTTACTATTGTTGCAGAAAGCTCTTTAAGGTCCTTTATCTTCATTTTTAACTTGGTATTATCAAGCGGTAAATTTCCGACAGCTTTGAATAAGACTGTTGTTGTGCCTCTTTTTAAGAAAGGGGATAGGAGTAATATGGGAAACTATAGACCGATAGCTTTAACAGTGTCTTTAGCCAAAATACTTGAAAATTTATAAAAACTAGGCTTGAACTGTTTCTAAAGAATATCGAAATAATATATAAAAATCAATGTGGTTGTCAAAAAGGAATCAGCACTGATCATGATCGTGCTCTATTCAATTTTAATAATCTAATTTCACAAAAGCTTGATGAAAGTTGGTTTGTTTTTGGCATTTTCTTCGACGCTGAAAAAGTGTTTGATACGGTGAATCGTAAGATTTTGTGTGACAAACTTTGTACTTGTGGTATCCGCGATTTACCTTTGGATTTGATTAAATAGTACCTGCTGAACCGACCTCAGGTTACAAGAGTGGGGATATCATTGAGTGATGAGATTATTCTCAGCTGCGGAGTACCTCAGGGTACTGTATTAGGACCCATTCTTTTCTCAAATTATATTAATGATTTAATGAATCTTTATGTTGACGGTAAAATATTCGTTTTCCCGGATGATAGAGCGATTACCATGATCTTACTGATGCTATCAATTTAAATATTTTTTATCAGATTAATTACTGTTTCGATTTAAATAAATTATGCCTGAATGTGGATAAAATATCCGTGTTTTTTGTTTTGCAATTGGAAAAGATGTTTCCCAACAAACAACTGTGAGGTGAAATTTCATTTGACATTCGCTTGCTAGAAACGAATTGTAACGTGTAATTGTGTTTTGCTTCCCTATAATATGATAGATGTGAATTGTTGGGGGTAAGACTGATGATCACTTGAGTTATAAGAAGCACACTGACATTCTTACAATAAGGTTGTGGAAGCTGTATTGTGTATTCAAAGAGACCCGTCATTTTCTTCAAAAAATCAGCAGTATATAGCTAATATATTATTGGTTATCTTTTCTATTATAAAAACCCGGAATCATTCTTTGGGAAGAAGTCTTATGTTAAGAAAGCCCAAATAATGCAGTATAACTTATGAATAATATTAAATAAAAATGCAAGGTATTCTACTGCAGTAGGTACTGTACAGAACTTCGAGGTAATATTCATATTTCATATTCGTATATTTCATATTTATTTCATTTTCAGTCCTGCATCCATATTGTATCACTGGTATTAATTCAGATACCTGTATCCTCTTCCACTCGTAATTATAGTAGTTCTCGGACTCCTAAGACTAATATAAGAGAAATTCCTACGTGGCTGCACTCAGACTTCCCTACCGAAATGAATTGAATATGATTTTTAAGTAATAAATTAGCTTGCTTAAGAAACTATTGAGTAATTTTGTATAAGTAATTATATGTTTTATGTTATGTGTTATTTTATGTTATCTGTTTTATCTGGCTGACTGAATAACAAGTTCCCTACTTAAGGCCCACGTGTCGCTTTATATGATGAGGCCATTTTAACGCCTACATGAGGTGTATCGTTTTATTTGCGTATTTCTATATCTTACCAGCTAGAGCTCTAAATAGTCTGCTACGAACCTGGAAAATAAGAAACATAATTCAGTATTTTGTGACTTGGAAGATTTCAAACAACTGTGAGAGCAGAACTGAGAAGGTATGGGATTTTCCAGCACTCGTACTTCGGAAGCTTGTCAAACGTATGCAGAATATAAAACTTGCACAGGCGACCACACAGCCACAGTGCAATACAATACGTTTGTTCTAATGGTAGTTTCAAATAGCCCCCCTCACACATGATTATACGTACGGCTGTATGGAACCGAGCTGGTTGTTTCGTGATATTATTTCATTTGAATAATGATAATTATTTTGGATTTTGTTAATCGGTACTTTTGTAACCTGAACAAATTTGGTTCGGTGTCTGTCTGTCCGCAAATCGTTGCCATACGCATAACTTCCGCAATACGAATCTGATGTTGCTGAAATGTTCAGGGTTCACGCGGGTTGGGACCCCGAATTATAAAAACACAAGGCCATTGGAACGTCTACGCGGATCCGCAGTACTAAATTTCTCTGTTATAAACGGCCCGATTTTGCAAAAATTTGGTGGGTACTTGAAGTGTAGCTGCTAAATGAATTTCAGAACGCTCGAAATATTGCACGGGGCATTCGCAAACGCGAAATCTGTGGTAATTAATTTGTTACGAACCAACGGCCCGATTTTGATGAAATTTTCAGGAACTTTTCTTCAAACTTCACGGATAACATTTTCGTTTAACTTAAAACTACAAGCAATACGTCATCCATAAGAACAAATAATTTACAGAATTCTTGAATCCACCGCATATTTATGAAACTGCAATTGCCCAGCCGGCTCCAGTGCTCGACCTAGGGCTTTCCTGGGGGAAGCACGAGTGTAGTTATTGACCACAGAAAACAGTGATCTACACAGAAGGGACATCTATACAGGGAAATTATTACACAACGGTTTATTATTTACTTTATGATTCATGAATAACTACAAAAAATTAATGCTGAATTATTGAATCCTGCGCATTTTTATGAAACTTTTGATTCCCGGGCAGGCACCGTACTCGATTTGGGGCTTTCCTGGGGGGAGCTCGATGGTAGGTATTGACCTCAGAAAACAGTGATCTACGCAGGAGGGGCATCTATATAGGTAGATAATAAACCTTTCTGAAATAATTTGCAGCGCTTTCCATGCTAGATTCCAAAGGTTCATTATTGTAATTAATAAACAAAAATCACTTTTCGCGCGGGTAGCAGAAACTTTTAGCGACTGGAATTGTTTATCCTTTTATGTGTAAATTACTTGACTATTTTTATTCAGGACCTTTGATCATCTAACCAAATCGAATGGGACAAAATGAAACCGAATTTCCTACCGGCATCTAAACCGTCAGGGCCGAATATCGGATTACTGTGCCTCGTAGCTATATTAGGTATCCAATTAAACTTAGTTACAAGTGAACCCGGGTCAGCTACAGGACTTCCCTGTAACAATGTGCTTAATTGGAAAAGGCGTCCATTATCTGCTTGCGGCGGATTCCCTCATTAAAAGATGACGCTACTGTTTTACGTCTCGTGTCAGTTTAGGGGTCATTACGTTATACGGTCAACTTTTGCTTTGTTTTGTGTAAGGCAAGTTTTAGCACGGAATGAGACTGCAGTATATTTTATAACAAGAACAAATTTTAAAAAATTAACTGGCGTTGTTTTTGCTATGTATCACAACACTTAGGCCAGGCGTAACCGTTTATCAAGTGAGAAATAATAACATTCTGGAGGGTGAGTGGTCTGGATGTTCGTCAACTGATTGATATGAACTTGGGTGGTGATGGTTCCACTTATTAATATCGATGCTTGAGTTATTGTTATTATTGCGTCATATGGTGAAGCGTTTTAGGTGCGATAGTTCAACTTGAGTTCTGGCACGAACTAAATCACTCGCGACGAAATCGTGGAAACCCATTTCAAAGAAAAACAGAGTTATTGAAAAAATAGTCTATTTCCACTAATACACGAAAAACGCAAAAAACAGTGGGTATAACAGTGTTTTTTTGCGTTTTTCGTGTATTAGTGGAAATAGGCTATTTTTTCAATAACTCCATTTTTCTTTGAGTTCTGGCATTTGAATTTTCCTGACTTTGCAATTCCATAGTCCTCTGCCACCGCATAAACAACTGATATAATAAAATAATTTTTTAACAAACGTATTTATCTAACTGAATGATAATGTACAATTTAATATGTACCTAATAAACAAATACGAGTTAGTTTTCGAATAGTAAATATTTGTATACTAATGTATGTTTCCACTAAATCAAGGAGGTAAATCTATATCCCCCACCGGTCTTCCCCACTGGTTTTCTGCCAAGGGGTTCGATTAAATTCGTCATCCTTTCACAATGGAACCGGCCCCGTTCTAACAGCATGATCAATAACATGCTCTGTGGCTGTTTTCAAGTCAACTTGTTTTTCCATCGCTATCAGTCTATAACTCATTGTGGCATTGTTGGACGGTGCATTAGTGTACGCTCAATCAGTGGGGGAACTGTTATATAGATTCTAAGTTGTAGTAAGGTAGGTGCTGTATCTATTAGATACTGAAGACTGAAGAGGAAAAGCCGGTTGTTTTGTACACGGCGCCGGGGTTATACATCACCTTCAACACCGATCATTCATGTAGGCTTGCCTAACAACGTCGGGAGTTTTCACACCGTTCCCTTCTTTTGGTTCACGACTCACAAGTTAGGTGAATTATGGCAGTTCCATCTAACTCATTAGTTACCTCAAATCTATCATAATATATTAATTAATCTGTATGGGTTAATGGTAAGTTACGGATGACCCCATTTGAGTTTATTGCACATTATGAGGCGACTACTACCGGACACGTTTAGGTAGTAAGTAATTATTACCAGGAAATGTCGGAATAATAATCTTGCAGTAGATAACAGACAATTGATGAGGGGATGAAATTCATAGTGATGTAAGTCAATTTACATCATTATTTTGATAAAGCACAAGCTTCCATGAGATTATGAGATACATAGCTACAATAATGAACTTTCGCGGAGGTGAAGGCATGAAATATTGGCGGTACTGATCCTTTGACCTCAGCATTTTTTCGAGTTCAAAATGGGTTCAAGTAACTAGTTGGACACTTTTGATCCTTGACACCTTAGATTAGCTATAAAAGTTCAAGTTATGCAGCTAGACCACATCAGCAAATTTTTAATTATGAGACTTCATGCTATTTTTTCAGTTTGGGCAGTTGGGGCCTCCAAAACTTAGATTTCACCAAATTGTTGGTAGACGTCAGGGCACTGGCTGGTTAGGATATTAAGTCAGTACAAAGTAAAATTTAATAAACTAACATCCCCAGAAGTAACAGAGCGTAAAAATGTTCAAATAACTCCAAAGCACCTATACTTCCTTTATTCTTCAAAGGTGCTGACTGTAAGTTATGAAACAGCGCACCACGAATGGGTGGGATGCATTTCTAAGGCAGCGTGCAAGTTGATAACAATTAGCTATAACAATGAGGATTCCAAGGATCAGCATCACTCTTATGTTGTGTGTGATGAATTTAAATTCTCATCACGGTGGCGTGAAGGAGAAAAGTCGCAGGCGGCGGTAGTCCACCGATCATCTAGACAAGAGGAAAAGGTAGGAGGTAAATTCTCAGGCGGCGGTAATCCACCGATCATCTGAGAGGAGGAAGGTAAGAGAGAGAGAAGAGAGAGCTGGTTAGAGGAAGTGTCGAATGAGGCTAAAGCCCCAGGATCCAGGGTTATATAGGAACTGGAGGCCTCTCCCTCCAACTCCCTGTGGGGAGTTGGTAGTGGGGCTCCAGGTTGTGTTCCCTGGATTCTGTTGCCTGTCTCCCCACTCAGTTGTTTATTAGCGGAAAGTAAGTTTTACATGAGGATATTGGTGAGAGCTTAAAGTTACTGGTGGAGTGTTCCCGAGAGGGACTCACGACATTGTGGATGTAAAACTATCCCGACAGCAATCAATGCATGTATTCCACACTTCCACAAGACTGGGCCGCTCAAGTCAAATGTAAATTTATTTGCTGTTGGAACTCGATTTTCTTCTTTTCGTGGACATCAAACCACCCAAATCTCTGATGTTATACAAAAGTTTCTTTGGGAAATTCGAATTTTCTCTCGATTTCCACGCTAATTTGAACCGCGCGCTCGTAGGAGGGAAATTCTACGTTTAGTCCACGGATTACATACTTGGATTCTATACTTAGAACTCGTCGGGTATTACAAGTAAAAAACGCTGCAAATCCCTGCACAACGGTTTATTATTTTGTATAGAATACCCTTCTGTTACAGATCACAGCTCTACGTATTGATAACCCGTCTATATAATATGATATGTACTATTCTATACATATTATGTAGATCGCAGACCCTCCGTAGGTTAGTACCTAACCCCGTACTCGTTACTAGGTACCTACCTAAATCACGAGTTAAATGTTGCTAAAATAATTCTGCCGATGACAAACAGTACCTAACAAAAAGAAACACACATAATGAAGTTCTGAAAAGAAATTGTTGATGAGGAGTGAAAAAAGTTGCAAAAGTACCTACCAACAAACTCCAGCCCCTTCTACGTAGATGGTATAATGAACCGTTGTGTAATAATTTACCGTTGAGTAATGATTTACCGTAGTAATAATTTACCCATCAATAATACTTCAACGTTTGTTCAAGTTTCACTACCTACCAACAAACTCCAAAAGAGCCATCATTTTTCAAATTAAATAATATCACAGAACAACCAACTCGACTTCATACTCCGCAAATATAATCAGGTGATCCCTACCAATGATTGGCCGTATTCACAAATTCCTATTGTGGGCGCGTCTCTGGTTACGAGATTTGGTTTGAATTGTATACAATTTCATTCACACTGGAGTCGAAAATGCCTGTCGGTGCAAACTTCGGGGCCTTACTGTGAACGAACGGCTGGACGTACGATGCTCCGGATGGTCTTAAAAAACTCGCAAGTTCAAGAACTATTTAAAACCGTAAAAATGTTTACGTAAAAAAATGGTATAGGCGTTTTGAAAATTTCAACCCCTATTTTGAACCCCTTAGAGATGACTCACAGTAACGTCGAGCTTCGAGGACCAACTAGACGCCGAACGGAACCTATAACCCGAATTTCATCAATTTTCTTTCATGGTAACTAAGAAAAGTGGCCCGTACGGCGTACGGCGTACGGCGTACGGCGTACGGCGGACAGACAGAAATATTTTTATTGCAGTTTTGGATTCTACATGCCTTGAAACGTAAACCATCAAATTTTGAGGGGGGGTAAGAATTTTTTTTTTCATGCTCGATTCCAATGGTTCATTATTGAAAATAATAAACCAAAATTAAATTCGAGAGGAAAAAAATGTCACTCAGATTCAATCTTCACTCGTAAAGTAACTGAAGAGATTATTTCCGAGATAACACAGACGCGTTGAGTACCATCAAATCAATGTCAAACTTTTCTTGGTTATCGAAACGATTCAATTAAGGCAGGAGAGCAATTAATGCTTTTGTACAGACTGAGTACTGGAGCGGGGAGTACGATGGCGTGGGAGGATAATTGGCTTCAAACGTCAACAGGGCATAAGAGCGACGTACTAGTTACTCAGACCGATCAGTCTGATTTATGCATAGGAGCAACAAGTGTCCGACGAACCCACACTTGACTCCTCCTTCGTCATGAAATGCTCTTATGTGTATAAAACTCATATACTATAAAGGCCTATATAAAAGGCACCAACCTATATTTCATTAAATTTTCGGAGAGATATTTTGATGAACCTCGTGTCTTCCTGTCCCTACCTCCATTCCAGAGACAAGAACCTGCATTTTTGGAGAAAAACTACCTAGTTCAAAGTATTGATAATCCCAGTTTCAGTTACTTGCAGTTCATTATTATCATCTGGTCGGTCATATTTTCACCCACTGAAGGCGATCGTGATTCTGAATATTTAGAAGCCACAGAAGCAGATTCATGTTTTTGTCGTGGTTTGTTTGTATCATAATGCACATTCGTGCTATTGGTAAATTGGGATGAAAATAGCACAGAAACCACATTAAATTCACAACTTTAATGATAATTAAATTCGAACCAAAATGGAATATTTGTTGTTTTAACGGAACTTCAATAAACATCAAATAAGAAAAACGGAAAATAAGCATCGGACTTTCATCCATCCTTGATCAAAGTTATTCGAACAAAAGGAAATTACAAACGGAAATGAATGTAAACCTAACTCAATTAGATCAACACAACACTGAAATTAAGGATTTCAAACTGACATGGTGGTGTGGAAATAAAATGAGTACTAGGCGGTGCCTAGAGAGAGGAAAAAAGGAGTGTAGCACAGAGTAGAAGAAGAAACCTGTTGATCGCGAAGTATTACATCAGATCTAAACAGAAGAATACCTAATTACTAACTCAGCTGTGTCTATGCCAACGAAAGCGGGCGCGGTCTTTTGTGAAAACAGCGTTTGCTGCGACAACTGGAAAATAACGAACTTGTCAGATTCGTCGATTCGTGTTTTTGCACATTAGGAACTACCGCGAAATAGTCATTCGATTACTGGTGTTTCCAGTAGAAGCTAGGGCCTTCCCAGGTCATGGTACCGCAGGAATTAATGCGCTTGAGATGAAACTAGCAAACAAATTCGATCCGTGCCATTGGCGTGGTGATGACGCTGTATGAATGTGACTATATTAGCATTACAGACGGCTGACCCGATCTGAATAGAAAAACGCTGCAAATGATTACACAACCACCTTCCGCGTAGATCACTGTTTTCTGTGGTCAATACCTACCCTCGTGCTCTCCCCAGGAAAGCCCTCAATCAAGTACCTCGTGCGGCCAGCCGGGCAGCTACTGTTTCATAAATATGCGGTGGATTCAAGAATTCTATAGTTAATTTTTGTTATTCTTGAAGCGCTTGCACAAGTTGAAAAAGTACCTATCAAAAGAAGCCAACATAAGCATCATTCTTCAAATGAAATGATATCGCGGAACAACCAACTCGATTACATGGACCATGCGTGATTATAATCAGATGTTCCCTAGCAATGATAATAAGTATTATAATATTATCTGGGCTGGATGTACGATGTACTGTCGCGAGAGGCAAGTGGAGTCACCTATTTCGTGAGAGGTGTGTCTCTCACGAACAGTCGGAGGGAGAGTAGGGGTCACCAGAGAGTCCTGAGTTACTTCACGAAAAAGGAGCGGAGCGGAAGGGTGAGTGGAGAAGGGTGAGAAGAGTGAGAGGAAGGGCTCCTATGGGATGTGTGGGCTAACTCACCGCGGTTTTCACCTTGTAACAGTGTGGGCTGTTCTCGATAAATTTTTTCTTCCGGTGGAGACTTCTTGCGGTTTTCACCAACTGCAGGAGATCTTTTTTAGGGTGTGCTCCCCGCAGTTTTCAACAACAGCAGATCTTTTGAGGTGTTGGAAGAGAGGACGAGAGAGAGGTTCGAGAGAGAGAGAGAGAGGGATTCGACAGGGACAGAGAGAGGTTCGAGAGACAAGTCGCACGTCGGGGGTCGGATCGTCGAATGCTGAGCTGGGCCAAAAGAGCGAGTGGTTTCTGACAGGGGATCACGACATGTACCTATACCGTTTCATTCACGATCATGTTGACCAAGCTCTTCGGTGCCAACTTCAGGGCCTTACTGTGAACAGACGGCTGGACGTACAATGCTCCGGGTGGTCCCATAAAATCTTCAGTTCGAGATCAAATTTAAAACGTTAGAAAGTTAAAAATCCGTCCTTGAAATTTCAACCCTCTATTTTTTCGCTGCTTAGGGATGAATGACAGTAACGCTTAGCTTCGCAGACCAACTGGACCCAAAATGGGACTTACAATCCGAATGCCGTTGTTTTGTTAACTTTGGTTGTTGTGTGTGTGTGTGTGTGTGTTAAGTACTTTAGTTTATTTTAAGACAATATTTCTACTCATTTAGAAGTACTATGGTACACAGCAGTACCTACTTGTATTTTGACAAGGCTTTTCCATGGGGCGCAATATAAGTACAGGCGTGTTATATGACAGTGATCTGTGCAAGTGTTATTTTGTACTGAAATTCAATTTTAAGTAAGGCCACCAAAATGTGAATTATCTGAAAATGTAATAGAAGAACCACTGGCCAATGAAACGGTGCCGCTGACGTGGCAGAAGAAGATGACTGAACTCTCAACACGCAATGCGTGCGATTAGCCCCAATGTTCATATATTTACCTTCCGTATTCTCGCGTGGCATATTGTAATCAACTGTTTGATGGAGTTGGGAACAATTTAATTCGTTTCTCCAGTAAATATTCGCTGTTCAGGTACCCTTTGTATGACAAACAGTCGTTGTTGAGTTGATGAAGTTTCCGGAAATATTTGATGCCCTTAAGTCGGTCCTCTTCAAAAAAATAAAAAATAAAAAATAAAAATAAAAATAAAAATAAACAGCGGAGAGAATGCGGCATACAGATGTTGGAAAGAAAATATAATACAGGCAAAACAAAAAAATAATAATCAGAACCACTTATTACGAAAACATTATGGTACCAAATAAAGGTGGAAAGCAGACAGCAGAAACTTTAACCAATACGCTACTCCGAAAGAATAAAATGAACGGGAATAAATTCGTATCACACATGACCTACATAGGATTTTGTATGGCGTAGAGATTCGTATTTAAGACCGTCATAATTTCGGGGTAACAGAATTTCCAGATAAGCGTGGATTGCATGTGGCATCGAACAAAGTTGCCAATTAGTTGTACAATCTGGATGGGTGGGTTATCGAGAGAAGCTGCAAGCGAGATGTCCTAAATGACTGCATGCTCCTCAATTACCTCAATTTTCTTCGAAGCGTATTAAAAGTAATGAGAGAGACGGTAGGGAATCGAACAATTCGAAAATCGATAGTTCGAAGTTGAATTATTAGTTCCGATAACGTCTTTACGAGAAACTAAGTTTAGTCTAATCTACTCGTATAAATCTTACAGCTCGCTTCTCTCATTCCCGGTCTATCAAGTTTATGCTTTGGAATAAAAGTTCTTGGTTGAAATTCCTTGATGTTTTTTAATGGTTTCAACGCGATCGTCGAAGGTAAACCTAGCACGATACGAAGGATGTCCTCTAGATAAGTCCCCCTGAAGACACAGTGAGGTAGAGTGATGGTGGACCCTCGGGTGTCCCCCACCTCTAGACTAGCGATATTGTCACCAGTTCAGAAGTGATATCGATTAGGTTTCAGCCTGACCGACCTCATCTTCAATGGAAACATAAACGACTCGAGAACTGCCCACCGTCACACTCCTCCCCACATGACATACTTCTGGGTAGCGGTATGAGAGGGTAAAGGGGGGTTAAAAAGTAGTATGATGTTCTAGTTCAGGAAAGGAAATCCGAACAACTTCAAGGTGTCAATGGTACTACCTCAATAATATTTAACGGTGGAGAGCAGAGCTCCTACATACGAGTATTGGCGGAGAAAAACGTTGTCAGAGATTGTTGTCCAGTGAACTGATCATCTGGGCAACCTCTAGGTGATCAACCTCCATTGTTATGAAGGAACAACTATTGGGACTTGTAAATTTGGACATGGCATTAATCGCCTTCAAATGAGCTCAATATACTGAGCTCTAAAGGGGAAGTGGAGGGGGGGGGGGGGGGTAATAGATTTACGCATCACAAAAGGGACAGGTTGTGTGAAAATGAATCCTTCTGGAAACCTACGGGCTTACCCTTCTGGTAAGCCTTCAAAACGTGGATGGAGTATTGTGTTACTCAGCGCATACTACCAAAACAAGCTCTGCTACCATGTGACAGAGTGTGAGGAGAGTGACTGACCCTTGACCCTCGAAAGTCCCCCTCCTAGATTAGCGATATTATCACCAGTTAAGAAGGGATAGCTTTCAGGTTTCAGCCTGACCAACCCCATCTTCACTAGAAACACAAACGACTCGAGAACTGCCCACCGTCGCAAGAGTGGAAATTGGATTGATATAGTCCTCGGTAACTCTGAAATCGCCTTCAGAAACAGACCAGTCAATAGTAGAGAAGTCCTTGATCCTCGATACGCACCCTGGATGTACTTTAAAAAATACGGGAAAACTTCAGAATCTGGCACCGCTCGCTAAACTGTACGATGAGGCACCCCGCCGGCCCCTGAAAAAATTACAAGTAGACAGATTGGAAGCTTTTCTGGGACCTCCTAAATTAAGAAATAACAGCGAATCCTTAGCCTAGGCTGACTTATTTTCGGCTAACGAACGGTCACTGCAAAAGCACGGACCATGCTGGCATGTACTAGGTATGTATGTAAATATATGTTTGGAAATGAATGGTGAAAATCCGAGCCGGAGAAAAACATTTGTTGTTTACAGACAAATACATTCGTTTCCCATTGCGTAGGGCATCAATCCTGCAGTCGAAGTGTATTTAAACTGATTGCACCCTACCCTTGCCAGATGAGAGGTTTATCCAGTGAGGGTTGGAGGGAGGTATCGCTAGTGTGGTAGGGGTTGGTGAAGTGGAGGGAGAAAAGGAGAGAAGTAGGAGAGTAGGGTAACGATGTGGATATGAAAATAGGGTAACGGAGGGGGATTTAGGTAGGGGAATACAGTTAATGGTAAGCTGGAAAAGAAACACATCCGTTTTGCACGGCACCTGGGACCCCGCATACTCTTCCATGTAACCGAAGCTCTTCTTGTAGGGACGAGAAAATTGCATGAACGAAATCCCCAGTTTTACGCCAGTAGCACCATAATGTAAATTATACTGAGGTGAAGGGTGGTAATTTTGCGCCTTGAACTCATGTATCTACCTGAAATGAATGCACATGAATGAATCAGAAAAAACGCTGCAGCATGCAACGGTTTATTTTTAATTTACCTGCAGGGATGCCCCATCGGCGAAAATCACCTTTGGTTCATTATTTTCAATACTAAACTTTTTGAATCGACCATGAAAAAAAAGAGTTTAACACCCCCCCCCCCACCCCCCCCCCCCCCACCAATTTGAAGGATTCCATTTCATACGTAGAATCCGAAAATGGAACAACAAAAATTCTGACCGACAGCCATACTGCGTTTTTCCCTTAGTTCCATAAACGAAAATTAATGAAATGATTCGCGGGTCCCATTTTAGGTCTAGTTGGTCCGCGAAGCTCGAAGTTACTGTCTTAATCTTTAAAGGGTGACAAATAGGGGTTCAATTTCGATCGCCGCTATTTCGAATTTTTTTACGTTTTTAAATTGATCTCGAACTTGGGCATTTTTTGAGACCACAGGACGTCCGGAAGTTTGCACCAGAAACTTTCGTCAACATGATCATGACTGCAACGGTATACATCAAAGCCTGCCATGTATACATCCAGCCCACTATCAGTGCTAGGGAACAGCTGATTATTTGAAGAATGATGTTTATTTTGGACTTCGTTGATAGGTACTTTTTAACTTCAAGAAACGTTATGCTTCATGAATAACAACAAATGATTATCCAGTAGTCCAGTAGTTATCAGGTCTTTCCTGAGGGGAGACGTACTGACCACAGAAAATAGTGATCTACGCAGAAAGGGCATCTATACAGATAAATAATAAACCGTTCTTAATAAATGGCTGCGTTTTCAACTTGAGTCAGAGTTATGCTTCATAAATAAAAATAAATAGATAATTATGGAATTCTTGATTCCACCGCATATATATGAATCTATAATTCCCTGGCTGGCTTCACCACTCGATGTGGGGCTTTCCTGGGTAGGTATTGACCACAGAAAACAGTGATCCACGTAGAAGGGGCATAATACAGGTAGATAAATAATAAACAGTTTTGCAGCGGTGTAACCCAGTTTCAGATTGTACATACCTTGAAACGGAAACCAGCAAATTTTGGAGGTTAAACATTTGTTTTACGGGTCAAAGGTTCAATATTGAAAATAATAAACCAAGTAATTTCCCGGATAAAATTTCTCCAACGTTCCTAAATTTGTATTAGAAATCTTTGGGATATGTTTTTTCGGTTCTCGAAATATTATCGCGGTTTGTGATGTGCGGGATGGGACGTAAATAAAGAGGTGACCCAACCTAAAAAGGAACATGATACATCGGGATGAGGAACCTAAGATAACAAAGACCAAACTAGTGGAATGGTACCTTCTCAAATCATCCCAGTCCTTATATGTAATCTTGAAATATCCGAAGCAAATAGCACTCTCCTCACTTATCTTGAATCAATTGCACAAGATACAGCTTGCTCTAACGGAGAATAGCATGTGGCGTCCTTCGAGATGTTACACGACGGGACAATGAAAAAGCGTAGATGCAATCCTCGGAGCAGAATGGTCGAACAATTATGTCCGTTTCAACATCAATTTTCCAGAGCGTCAATTGCATTCTGAAGCTCCACTCTAGACTAGAGGAATCCACCGCCCAGTAGAACGACAGCGCAGTTTATTACTACGAGTACACCCCATTCCATTTACCTATCGCGAGGTAATTAGTTCTGAGTTACTCCATTTTACCCAGCGGTGCCAATGTATATAAAACCATTTTGTTTCGAGCAGTCGGTACTCCTCCAAATACTCCTCTTCTGCCACGTACCGTAGTACTTATCCGGCGATTTTTCAACGTTCACTTCAATGTTCTTCTCTCGCTCTTATAGTTAGAGCTATATGTGAGCAGCTGAAGGTTGACACCAAACCTTCTGGAAAATAGAGAGATGCAACGTACACGAGGACCCGTATCCATTTTTATGTGCCTGTCCAATACTGATGTTGAGAGAAGGCGAAAATAGTTTTGTTATTCATATTTTTCTATCTCAGTTACATTTGTTTGTTACAAGTTGAGTTGTACTCCCCAAAACAACCCTGCTGTAAAAACTTAATCGCCAAGAAAACCTCCTCGGACGAGGAAGAGGTTTCTATGTGCACGTCTACGAGGGAGGTGCGAAGCACCGAGCACTCTACTTTGGCGGGCAAAATGGATATCAATTCTCTTTGCTGCTATGGATGTTCTTGACGGGTAAATTTTCGCAATAGTGTTCTGTGATATTATTCCATTTGGAAAATGATGGCTCTTTTGGATCTTGTTGATAGGTCCTTTCGCAACATGAACAAACGTTGAAGAATTATTCCACAACGGGTAAATTATTACACAACGGTAAATTATTACGCAACGGTTTATTATAGTATCTACGTAGAAGGGGCATCAATAAAGGTAAATTATTACACAACGGTTTATTATTTACCTTATGCTTCATGAATAACTACAAACAATTAATCATTGAATTATCGAATCCCGAGCATTTGTATGAAACTTTAATTCCGGGGCCGGCTCCAGTAATCAATTTACGGATTTCCTGGGGACAGCTCGAGGGTATTGACTACAGAAAACAGTGATCTACGCAGAAGGGGCATCTATACAGGTAAATAATAAACCGTTGTGTAATAATTTGCAGCGGTTTTATTGCACTTTCGGATTCTACATACCTTGAAACGTAAACTATCAAATTTTGAGGGGGGTTAAAAATTTTTATTTTATTTTTTCCATGCTCGATTCCGAAGGTTTGTTATTGAAAATAATAAACAAACAAAAAAAGTTGTTTGACCATACTTTGCAACTTTTTAAACAGGTTCAGATTGTGTCCACACCCTCAGGGAGCCGCAGTGAACAAGTGTGCCAAATTTCATCACTTGAAACACAAAAACCAAATGGGGGGCTAGTTGCACAAAAAGTAGCTACTTCGTTGAGCATGCGGAATGTGTGTGAAAAATTTCAGTTCGATTCCATCCTAGGGGCTGTCACCCTGTCAAAGACGAACGAGAACTAAAAGGACAAGTAGAAAAACTTGAAAAATAGCGACTTTCAAACTTTTATAACTTCGGCACCTGATGGTCCCGAGTGTGGAAATTTGGTACAAGTCCTCAGGGGCCCCTCGAGAATAGGTGTACAAAAACGCTGCAAATCCCTGCACAACGGTTTATTATTTTGTACAGAATACCC
Source organism: Leptopterna dolabrata (assembly GCA_954871275.1). Taxonomy (NCBI): domain Eukaryota; kingdom Metazoa; phylum Arthropoda; class Insecta; order Hemiptera; family Miridae; genus Leptopterna; species Leptopterna dolabrata. The sequence goes on from OX940978.1 coordinate 16,086,507, forward strand.
TTCCGTTACAGATCACAGCTCTATGCGTCTATATAATATGATATGTACATAAGCAGATCGCAGACCCTCCGTAGGTTGGTACCTAACCCCGTACTCGTTACTAGGTACCTACCTAAATCTCGAGTTAAATGTTGCTAAAATAATTCTGCCGATGACAAACAGTACCTAACAAAAAGAAACACACATAATGAAGTTCTGAAAAGAAATTGTTGATGAGGAGTGAAAAAAGTTGCAAAAGTACCTACCAAAAAACTCCAGCCCCTTCTACGTAGATGGTATAATGAACCGTTGTGTAATAATTTACCGTTGAGTAATGATTTACCGTAGTAATAATTTACCCATCAATAATACTTCAACGTTTGTTCAAGTTTCACTACCTACCAACAAACTCCAAAAGAGCCATCATTTTTCAAATGAAATAATATCACAGACTTCATACTCGCCAATATAATCAGGTGATCCCTAGCAATGATTTCATCTCCGCCAAATTTCCTATTGTGGGCGCGTCTCTGGTTACGAGAATTGGTTTGAATTGTATACAATTTCATTCACACTGGAGTCGAAAATGCCTGTCGGTGCAAACTTCGGGGCCTTACTGTGAACGAACGGCTGGACGTACGACGCTCCGGATGGTCTAAAAAAACTCGCAAGTTCAAGAACTATTTAAAACCGTAAAAATATTCACGTAAAAAAATGGTATAGGCGTTTTGAAATTTTCAACCCCTATTTTGAACCCCTTAGAGATGACTCACAGTAACGTCGAGCTTCGAGGACCAACTAGACAGCGAACGGAACCTATAACCCGAATTTCATCAATTTTCTTTCATGGTAACTAAGAAAAGTGGCCCGTACGGCGGACAGACAGAAATATTTTTATTGCAGTTTTGGATTCTACATACCTTGAAACGTAAACCATCAAATTTTGAGGGGGGTTAAGAATTTTTTTTTTCATGCTCGATTCCAATGGTTCATTATTGAAAATAATAAACCAAAAATCAACACCGGTGACCCCAGGGGCCGATATGGGGGGGGGGGGGGGGAGTAAAATAACCCTACTTGTTCTGTTGTGTAATTACAGTGTCTTGGTCGCTTCAAGTTTTTCGGTTTCTTGGCAGGCGCTACCCTTCCGGGTCTCTAGAATCTTCTCAATAGCCAACCGTCCATAGTACATAGCCATGACTACTGTAGTATTTTGTTTCCGTGAAATGAAATGTACCTATAGGTATATTACTTTTGAACTAATGAACACTCCATCGGCATCGATCAGTAAGCCACACACTGACGTAGCTTTCGAATGAAGATCTGTTTTCATTATTTAAAACTTGCTTAAAGATCTGTAGCAGGCCATCTTCCAACAACCCCTGGTAGTATTCAAATCCGATTATGAAAACCGGGGCACTGGAGCTCTTTCCTTAGCTATCAACTTGAACGTCATGTTTCCACGAGATTTATGCGAGAGAAGAATCCCCCCCCCCCCCCCCCCCATTACCGCTACAATATTGACGTATTTAAATAAGAGTACGTCGAGAAAACAGCTAAGCCTCGTTGGTGCCTCCAGCTCGATCCAAAAGAGTAAATTTGCTGCTCCAATTTCGCTAGCGAGTAACCCAGAATTTCCGGTCTGCCACCTGCCGATAAAATGTTTTGAATCAATTATTCGTCTTTGTTCGCCTCTCGCCCTTAATCTCCTTAGGAAACTCCCGACAGGGGCCACAGTAGCCACGTCTCTTTACCCCACTTGTCGACTTAAATTTATTTATAAGTTGCCTAAGACGGTAAATAAACAGTGAGTGCATGATAACTTTTAACCTTTGGTGAGGAAAAAGGAGTGTCTTGTAGGTAAAAGAGTGCGTTGAACTTTTTATCGTTAGAATATTCATGCTCTTGGGTAGACTGCTTGTAATTTAATGAAATCAACAATTTTTCCCTTGAATGCAGTAGTATAATCAACAAGACAGAAATTCATTCGAAACTTGGATTCGTACACTGTGCACAATCGAGCGGTACCAAAACCATGGATGATGCTTTGGAGCAATGAACCTATTTCCATCTTCAGTAATGATGAGTGCGCATGCTGTTAATAATCAATTTTACAAATAACTTCAATGAGGGGAATGGGCGTTACCAGATAATGACTTACCCCACCCTGAGCGCTCTGAAAAATGAGACATCAAACTCAGTATAACGAAATTTGGTGCCTAAAGCGTAAGTAGGTGGATGCATCCGAGGGCACTGACTCCATTTTAGAGATTTTAAAAAAATTTCCGATCATACAGTTTAATCGCAGTTCTCGGTGATTATTTACCAATTTCTAATAAAATTCCAACTATTTCTAAATTCAAACTTACGAACTTTCTATCAATTGTATTTAGGAAATGCGGGGGGAGGGAGATGAAATAGGTAGGTAGGCACCTAGGTAATAATAATTTTCTGTCTAACGCCTTGAGTCTATCCACTTTTTGTAATTACAGATCAATTTTTGTTTTTTTAGCCATTTTTACCGACTTTGAGGGATTTTATACTTAACACGTTAGGTATACTTCACGAAATCGTCCCACTTTTTTTTTCATCATTTTCAATAATGAACCTTTGGAATCAACATGAAAAAAAATTGTTAACTCCATCTCAAAATTTGACGACATTTTGCAAGTATCATTGTACAATCCGAAAATGGAATAGAAAAATATCTGTCCGTCCACCGTACGCCATATGTACTTGCCACTTTCTTTAGTTACCATGAACCAGAATATTAATAAAATCAAGCGGCGTTACTGTCATTCATTTCTACGGGGTGGAATATAGGTGTTGGCATTTCCAAAACGCTGCAGTTCGAAAACTTTCAATATAAGCTTGTATGACGTTTTTAAATTGATTCCGAACTTGAGAATTTTTTTAGACAACCATTGTACGTTCACCCTTCTCCTCAACCTCTTTCTCACAAAAGATCCCAACGTGGTGATAAACCTTTCTGGCGCAAGACAATGTGGTGGTAAACCTTTCTGGGCACATCCTCTATCCAACGTGGTGATAAACCTTTCTGGCGTAGCCAATGTGGTGATAAATCTTTCTGGATATTAGCTTCCTAATACCCGAAATCTCCTTCTCAAACCTCACCTATCCAACCTCACCTACCTCAATCTCACCATCACCACAGAAGGTATGGATTTTTTTTATTTTACGTGTTTAAATTGATCTCTAACTGAAGAATTTTTTTCAAACCACCCGAAGCATTGTATGACCATCCGTTCGTTTAAGCTTCGTTTACATGATCGTGAATCAATTTTTGGTTTATTATTTTCAATAATGAACCATTGGAATCGAGCATGAAAAAAAAAATTCTTACCCCCCCCTCAAAATTTGATGGTTTACGTTTCAAGGTATGTAGAATCCAAAACTGCAATAAAAATATTTCTGTCTGTCCGCCGTACGCCGTACGGGCCACTTTTCTTAGTTGCCATGAAAGAAAATTGATGAAATTCGGGTTATAGGTTCCGTTCGGGGTCTAGTTGGTCCTCGAAGCTCGACGTTACTGTCAGTCATCTGTAAGGGGTTCAAAATAGGGGTTGAAATTTTCAAAACGCCTATACCATTTTTTTACGTGAATATTTTTACGGTTTTAAATAGTTCTTGAACTTGCGAGTTTTTTAAGACCATCCGGAGCGTCGTACGTCCAGCCGTTCGTTCACAGTAAGGCCCCGAAGTTTGCACCGACAGGCATTTTCGACTCCAGTGTGAAATCATTGCTAGGGATCACCTGATTATATTGGCGGAGTATGAAGTCGAGTTGGTTGTTCTGTGATATTATTTCATTTGACAAGTGATGGCTCTTTTGGAGTTTGTTGGTAGGTAGTGAAACTTGAACAAACGTTGAAGTATTATTGATGGGTAAATTATTACTACGGTAAATCATTACTCAACGGTAAATTATTACACAACGGTTCATTATACCATCTACGTAGAAGGGGCTGGAGTTTGTTGGTAGGTACTTTCGCAACTTTTTTCACTCCTCATCAACAATTTCTTTTCAGAACTTCATTATGTGTGTTTCTTATTGTTAGGTACTGTTTGTCATCGGCAGAATTATTTTAGCAACATTTAACTCGTGATTTAGGTAGGTACCTAGTAACGTGTACGGGGTTAGGTACTAACCTACGGAGGGTCTGCGATCTACATTATATGTATAGAATAGTACATATCATAAATATTATATAGACGGGTTATCTATACATAGAGCTGTGATCTGTAACGGAAGGGTATTCTATACAAAATAATAAACCGTTGTGCAGGGATTTGCAGCGTTTTTTTCTTCTTCTTCATTTAGGGATTTAGGCGCATTCAACCATGAAGGGTCAACCATTGGCGCCATCAATTTTATATACAGATTTTACAGATTGTTATACAGTGATAATGTTTTCAAATTCTAGAATAGCTTCTTGATGTGCACTGAGTTGTTTCCAAGAAGATCTTTGAGGTTGTTCGGAAGCTGCGCTGAGAGTCTGCGGAAGGCTCGGCATTCAGTGAGTTGGTGACGCACAGACAACTGACATCCGCACACGGCGCACATTCCGAGGGAGGGATTCGTTCTCTTGACATCAGATAGCCATGGGTTAGCCGTGTGTGCCCTATTCGGAGACGGGTTAGGACCACCTCTTCCCTGCGAGAATAGTGGACTGATCCATCTGGGAGTCTTTTTGTCCGGCTGGAACTGGACCAAGCGGATACTTCCCTCTTGATTTCCCACAGCTTCTGGTGCTCCATGTATAGCCAGTCTCTACACCAACTGGCCCAAACAGTCGTCTTTATAGTTTGTTGATAAGGTGCGAATGTAAACGAGTGATGTGGGTGGCATTTCTGAAGCAGCTTTTGCGTTCATGTCGGCTACTTCATTACCTGCAATTCCTACGTGCCAGGGACCCAACACAATGTCACAGGTGTACCTCGAATTCTGAGATTCGTAATTCTAATAAGTACATTCTTGATAAGAGGATGTGCATCCACGCCACTTTTTATAGTCCGCAGGGCGCTTAATGAATCTGAGCACAAAACGAGCCTTTCTTCTGATGGGTTTTCCAACGTGAGGGCCTTGAGTATTGCATACAACTCGGCAGTGAATATGGAGCAGGATTCTGGCAAAGAGAACCTGTAGACTCCGGAGTCCATATAAACTGCACAGCCAACTCCATTTGAGCCTTTTGAGCAATGTATTATGGAACAAGGAGACAGACTTGCGATAATTTCATAGAATGCTGACCGCAGTTCTTGCGGGAGAGTAGATTTCTTACTATGCTTCGCCAGTGTGAGACAGAAAGAAGGGGGTGTCAGTGTCCATGGTGCAACTGGACATGTGAGCTCGGCGCAAAAGTCAGGGAGGGCTAAGGAGTGCATGAACAGGTCCAGCCGTATGAGGTTGAGAGTAGTTTGCATATATGGTCGAAGGGCAAGAGGATGAGGCTCGACTGGCACAGTATGCAGGGGATGTTCTGGCGAGGCTTTAATCTTGGCTGCATGTCTTAGTGCGAGGATAATTCGTCTCCGAGAAAGAGGCATCTATCCAGCATCAACGAGGAGGCTTGGGATTGGGCTCGACCGAAATGCCCCAGTAGCAAGGCGTATTGCTTGATTTTGAATGGGGTCAAGACTTCGCAATGTTGAGGGGTTGGCTGTTCTGTACAAGATGGATCCATAGTCAAGTTTTGATCTGACGTAGGCTCTGTAGAACCTCAACATGCACACCCGATCAGAGTCCCATGATGTATTTGCCAGCATTTTTAAAAGATTTAGAGCTTTAAGAGCTTCTTCTGCACCTGGTAGGTGGTAACCTTCAGTCTTCATTTTTGTGAGCGTGTCCACGTCACCTTTTTTCGGCTCGCCCCTTTTTGCCCAGTTTTTTACTGAAATTCGCGTCTATGACGGGAAATAATTCTCGCCGTCGTCACACGCGCTCGCGGTCGTCGGAATCGCCGCGTAAACCTTGAAGTTGATTTGTGGGGCGTTGGAAGACCCGTGAGAAATCGCGTCCCCGCCACTGCGTCGCAGCCCCAGTGAATAGAAATTTTCGAGTTTCTCTTCACACTTTTCGTCCGGCAGATAATTAATAGATTCGGATTCTACTGATTCCGTACACATCAGAACCCGTACCGATCCGGCCCAGATATCACTGCTAGGGAACACCTGATTATAATCACGGATGGCTGTATGAAATCGAGTTGGTTGTTCTGTGATATTATTTCATTTGAAGAATGAGGTACTTTTGGATTTCATTGATAGTTACTTTTTTAACCCCGAGCTGACCACAGAAAACAATGATCTACACAGAAGGTGCAACTATACAGGTAAATAATAAACCGTTGTGTAATAATTTGCAGCGTTTTTACCTATTTGTTGATAGAATGTACAAGTGTCTGTTTACGGCCGAACCAATCAACCAAATTAGGTGAACATTTGGGAGTATGTCGAGGATCCTACTTAGGTTCAGCGACTATCAGAATTTCAAAAATGACCGGGTGTGGATGTTACAGGGGGCTGAAATGGCGCGTTACAGGAGATGCGGGGGGGGGGGGGGGTGGAATAATGCATATATCCATGTAACTGTAACGACAGAGAGCCTATACTTCGAGTGGCATTCTGCCGTGTCTCTCTATTATCTATGAAAAAGAAAAACGGAGTTATTGATTAAGTTGTCTATTTCCACATAGACAACTTTTTCAATAACTCCGTTTTTCGTTGAAATGGGTTTCCACGATTTCTTCGCGAGTGATTTCGCATGTATGTACATGCGCGTGTGGTGCCCACCGCAAAAACCGGCCCTACTAACGCAGTTTCTTACGCTAATAGGAATTCAGTGATCTTCACACGAGGGGTATTTATACATGAAAATAGCAAACCGCTGTGTAATAAATTTGCTCTATTGGTAATTTTAAACTGTGTTTTGTGATTTAAAACGCTCGCACAGTGATTTTTTATTTCATGTCCCTGATGATTATAGAACAATGATCGAATTTATGTTTGCATACATAAAATTCCCAGATGATGCCTTATTTCAACGAATAAAAATAAGAAGAATAAACCTTCCGCAACATGTGGAAGCATAAATAAAGAAATTTCGATGCCATTTCAAATTCAAAAACTCGTTCGAAGGACGAACTGATTGTTGGTATTGTATTTTTCGAACTAAGGTCCTACCTCCAATGTTTCAAAAACAAATAGGTACGTCAAGTCCTCGAAGGCAGAAACAATGTAAGGTGACAACGTTTCATAAGGTATTTTCTCGTCGGATCCCCCCCCCCCCCCCCAAGTTGGTTAAGCATATAGAGAGGGTTTGACAGAAAATAAATTCTACTTCTCAACGCCCCTCCCACTACTCGCGGGCTCAGTGAACCTTGATTGGAAGTGATGACGAAATGGAAGGAGTAAAAAGTGCTTTAACCTTCCATTAAAAAAAAATCCTCTCAAAGCACAGCCTTGCGAGAAGAATATTGAACAAAGAGGGTTATAAGCTGCTTGTTCGAGCTTTCAGCACCGAAAATATTTCATATTTCAATTGGAGTAAGACATTCACACGCAATCTGTTAGATATAGGTCTCATTCAAAGCGAACCTGCTTTTGTCGAAAAGTCTCATACATCTCAGAAACAAGTCGAAATTAATTACAGGCAAACTTTGCACTGAACAAAGAAAATATTCAATCATCTCAATACTTTATTGAAAATTCTTCGCTTTGTCGAAATTGAAACTTTCGATTGTTTTATTACATCCCGAAGAACAAAGTATCGTTGTTTTCGTACAACTGAGTTTTGTTCTGGACTATGTTATGTATCCATATCAATAAAATCGTAATTCTGTACGTCCGTTGCTCATGACGGCTATACGGCTCAACTTAGAACCTGCAACCACCGCTTTTTCGAAAATCTAAGGGCCATTTAATCAGGATTTAATGAAATCAAGGCGAAAGGACAACGAGACAGCGCAGCATCGCCGACGGCAAAGGGGCCTACTCTACGACCATTCACAGAACAAGCAAACTCTCATTACTTCGTTGAGAATAGAAGGGAAACAATTCTACAGCAGAGCCACTTACCGAGACCTACCACGGTGGCACTTTGGCACCACACCTTCACAGCGACCTCTAAACATCATTCACTAAAATGTGTAATATCTATTTCAATGTCCGTAGATATACGTTTGGAACTAGGTACCTACTCAAATACCCTTCTAAAATATAGTTACTGTAATAATGACCATATGAAGTATAATACACTTAGTAGATCATTGAGGATCCATGAGGCCCAATGAAACTGCAAGTTCTTTTTCTTATTCATCAAGCATCGGCCCGTTCGAAATACGGAAGTGATTCCCCACTGCTGATGTTGTAATCAAATACCTTCCCAGTAATTTTGAAATGAATGAAACGTGGAGTGATCATTAGAATCGCAAATTAGGTATGGAATTAAAGGGGAGTGACGAGGAGGATGATGGTGAACTGACGTCTCAATTCCAACAACCCAAAACTATTCTAAGAAACACACGGGTGATCAGCTGTTGAAGTGAGATTATATTATACTAGCCTGACCGCTCGCTTCGCTCGCTATCCGAGATTCGCTGTACGCAGTATCGTGGAACCAACAAACGACGGAAAAATCCCATAGCCTACCGGGTATTTGTGCCCAATTTTATCAAAATCCGTCAAGCCATTCAGGAGTTGACCATGGTCGACCATATTTCCGCTATGGTCAGGGAATTAAAAATGCGCCTACGTTCAACTTGGGAGGCTACCGGATATTGGTGCCAAATTTGGTCGATATCCGTTGAGCAATTCGGGATTCGACCATGGAGGGGCCCATGGATGCGCTATGGTCGACCGCGGGGGTAGTCCGAAGGATCGATCGTAGATAGAATTTCACGTAGATTACGAATACGCGATAAAAAATAGGGGTTACCATTTCAATTAACGAAGTTGACCATGGTCGACCATAGTTCCGCTATGGTCAGGGAATTAAAAATGCGACGTTGCACAACTTGGGAGCCTACTGGATATTCTTGCCAAATTTGGTCGATATCCGTCAAGCCATTCAGGAGTTGACCATGGTCGACCATAGTTCCGCTATGGTCAGGGAATTAAAAATGCGACGTTGCACAACTTGGGAGCCTACTGGATATTCGTGCCAAATTTGGTCGATATCCGTTGAGCAATTCGGGATTCGACCATGGAGGGGCCCATGGATGCGCTATGGTCGACCGCGGGGGTAGTCCGAAGGGTCGATCGTAGATAGAATTTCACGTAGATTACGAATACGCGATAAAAAATAGGGGTTACCATTTCAATCAACGAAGTTGACCATGGTCGACCATAGTTCCGCTATGGTCAGGGAATTAAAAATGCGACGTTGCACAACTTGGGAGCCTACTGGATATTCGTGCCAAATTTGGTCGATATCCGTTGAGCAATTCGGGATTCGACCATGGAGGGGCCCATGGATGCGCTATGGTCGACCGCGGGGGTAGTCCGAAGGGTCGATCGTAGATAGAATTTCACGTAGATTACGAATACGCGATAAAAAATAGGGGTTACCATTTCAATTAACGAAGTTGACCATGGTCGACCATAGTTCCGCTATGGTCAGGGAATTAAAAATGCGACGTTGCACAACTTGGGAGCCTACTGGATATTCGTGCCAAATTTGGTCGATATCCGTCAAGCCGTTCAGGAGTTGACCATGGTCGACCATAGTTCCGCTATGGTCAGGGAATTAAAAATGCGACGTTGCACAACTTGGGAGCCTACTGGATATTCGTGCCAAATTTGGTCGATATCCGTCAAGCCATTCAGGAGTTGACCATGGTCGACCATAGTTCCGCTATGGTCAGGGAATGAAAAATGCGACGTTGCACAACTTGGGAGCCTACTGGATATTCGTGCCAAATTTGGTCGATATCCGTCGAGCCGTTAGGCCGTGCGAAGACGGACAGACAGACAGACAGACAGACTCACAGACTCACTCACAGAGATTCGTTTTTATAATTATATTATATATTATATACCTAGTGAGGATCATACGGGGAAGAGGAAAGTGATGTGGGGAGACATTAACGGCCATTTATCCCGCATTTCGCACGAATGTTGAAGTTCGGGGATTTTTTTTATCGGCAAAATGCCGTCAGCCCTCAAATCAGTGAGGCAAATGTGAACAAAGAAACACGATGTAGCTTTTTTCCGTCATTTAGAAGGTGCGTTCAGAATTACTATGGCAATGGTTGAAAGGGGAAATCTGGTGACGCGCCCGAACACGACGGACTGAACTTCACTGACCGAATATGTAAGTGGATATCGGAACAATACGTGCGATTCATGTGCTTCCCATTTTACTTCTTGCCATCCGGTACACCAGTTAATCTCTAATTCAGGGTACATACTATTCATCCCTCGTCACAACATTCACCACTTAGCAACACTTTTTGGATTACAGTACAAGAGTAGAGCAGAGTGGCTAAAACCAGTAGTTCTGGAGGGCTACTGGTAAGTTGCAAAACGGCTTCCAAGATTGTATTGTTGGTTGGTGTATTACAATGACCGTGAACCAAACGGTATAAATCAAGCCCAGATATAATTTCTACGGAGCACCTGATTATAATCACGGATGGCTGTATGAAGTCGAGTTGGTTGTTCTGTGATATTATTCCATTTGAAAAATTATGGCTCTTTTGGATTTTGTTGATAGGTACTTATGCAACTTGAACAAACGCTATGCTTCATGAATATCAACAAATAATCAATTATTGAATTCTTAAATCCCACGCACTTTTATCAAACTGTAATTCCCGGGCCGGCTCCAGTACTAGATTTGGGGCTTTCCTGGGGAGGAGCTCGAGGGTAGATAATGACCACAGAAAACTGTTCTATGTAGAAGGGCATCTATACAGGTAAATTACTGCACAACGGTTTATGACTTTACCATATGCTTCACGAATAACCACAAATAATTAACTACTTATTGAATCGGACAAATTTTTACGAAACTCCAATTCCTGAGCCGGTTCCAGTACACGATTTACGGCTTTCCCGGGGGGAGGGGGTGGGGGGACGAGGGTAGGTACTGACCACAGAAAACAGTGATATACGCGGAAGAGGCATCAATATAGGTAAATAATAAACCGTTGTGTAATAATTTGCAGCTTTTTTTTTCATCCAACTCAATGAATTTCACCTGGACCAATAACGACATGAAATTTCGATCTTCTATTAATTGATTGATTGATTGATTGATGTTTCATAACTAAGGATTCAAGACGCCTTATAACTAATTATTTATTGTTATTCGTGAATCATAACTTTTGTTCAAGTTACCCTACCGACAAAATTCAAAATAACCATAATCTTCACGAAAAAAGTAATATCACAGAAAAACAAACTTGATTTTATACAATCATGAGTTACATTATAATCAGGTGTTCCCTAGCAACGATATCTGGGCTAGATTTGTTTCATTCACGATCATGTTGGCGAAAACCTTAAAATGACCTACATACCAAATTTCATTAAATATGGTTCATGGTAACTAAGGAACTTACAACAAAACACGAAAGATCCATCATTTTTCAAATGAAATAATATCAAATTTTGATGAGAGGGGAGGGTATTTTTTTCCGTGTCCGATTCAAAGGTTCATTTTTGAAAATAATAAACTAAAATTGTCAAGAAATATTGTAAGTACAAAAAGTTTCGTGAAAAAATTATGTAAGACGCACAATTTCTCTCTCTTTACCCCCTCCCACTCAGGCCCCCTCAACAACCACAACAGGAATCGTCGCTCTTAAATTGAGTTAGCAGCAACAATTTGACCCTAAATTCACTGAAGCACACCTACAGGGTGGTGCGCAAGTGGCCGCAACATTCAAAAAACTGTGTTGCGTCGAATTTAGCACTACTGTGTCTTTTATGGTGGTGGTGCATCAATCGACGCATCATAGCAGGAAAGTTGTCCTCAGCGAGGCTCCGGAGACTCCATGAAGTCGGTGCCACGAATGAGTTAGTGGCAACAGGATCGGAGAGTAGAGACTCCGTGATTGAGGTCGCTGAAAAGCTGGAGGAGGTACAGCTCAGGAAAAGACACACAGCGGTACCCGATACAGGACAGATTTGACAGCCAGAGTCGTGGAGGAGGGTGGTGGCTGTGGGAAGTGGCGAGTGGGAGCTGCAAGGCAGGAAAATGCGTCTCCTGGTGGGGATGCTGACTGGCCATGGGTGCTTCCGCAAACATCTGAGCAGAACTGGGGTCTACACAGGTGACCCTGGTTGCAGATTACGCGGGGAAGAGGACAGAATAGCGTCCCATCACCTCTTCGAGTGCTACGCACGAGGATTCAGAATCTTCGGGTCCTTGGTCCCAGAGGAAATAGTTGTTGCGTCGTCATATATCAATCATTGTCGCGTTCACAATTACCATGGCCCTTTCCATATGACAATTTCTTGTTCCCGTGTTACTTGAGACACAATTGTGCCATTATTCATTCTTGTAAAATATTCGTGCGATTTTCACGGTAATATAAAAGCGCTCTTCGTTCTTGGTCCGCGTGCTGCTCAATTTAGGATAGAACAGTTGGCGACGAAGTGAAACGGAGTAATGGTCACCCAATAAAACCAATGGGTTGGCAGAAAGGAACGTTCAAACGCTCAAGCAACGCCTGAAAGCCATGGCATCGGAGGCTATGCCACTTCCACAGAAAATACAGAAGATTCTTCTCCGTTACCGAGCCACCCCTCTAAACTGTGGGAAATCTCCGGCAGAATTGTACCTGAATCGACAAATTCGGATAAAGCTCGACGCATTGCGACCTTTCAAAGAAGTTCCGACACGAGGACAAGACGTCACAATAAAGACTCGCTCGGTACGAGAGGGGGAGAGGGTACGGACGAGCTTTGTCAACAATAATTCGACCGTATGGAAGTTTGGGGTAATCAAGAAGAAACTGGGGCAGCTCCACTACATGGTGGAACTCGATGGTGGACGAACCGTAAAACGACACATCGACCAAATCCAGCGATCTGACGTTCCCGGCCCACCGCGGATGATGCCTTCGGAAGAGGGGATGCATGCGAATTCAGGTCATTTGGATTTGGACCTCCTACAGTACCAGGCCACATATCCCGGACCCTCAATTCGGGCCGAGAACATGCATCCGAGCACTCCTTACAGACCGCTGCAAGATCCTGAAATAGCCGGGCCGCCTAGCATGCATCCACCAGACCCTCAGGCAGACGGCCAGCCCTCACCACTGCAAGTTCGGAGATCGTCAAGGAACAGACGGCCACCGCTCCACTTACAAGACTACGTGCTTCACTAAGTGGGGGAGATTGTTGCGTCGTCATATATCAATCATTGTCGCGTTCACAATTACCATGGCCCTTTCCATATGACGATTTCTTGTTCCCGTGTTACTTGAGACACAATTGTGCCATTATTCATTCTTGTAAAATATTCGTGCGATTTTCACGGTAATATAAAAGCGCTCTTCGTTCTTGGTCCGCGTGCTGCTCAATTTAGGATAGAACAATAGTGCCGGCAGATAATCTAGTAAGGAGGATCCAATTTAGTCTCTTAGAGGGAGTAGACTGGTCCCAGAGCCTTGAGGCTGGCTCGCAGGGCAATGTTCCGCACTATAAGCCTAGGTTTCGGTGCGGCGGAGGATTTACTGTCCTCACCTTGGTAGTCAACGCAACATACTCTAATCGAATATAATGGGGTGGATACTTGTGATGCCAGCGAAGATAGGAGGGTCTTTTCAGAACAAAAGCAGCGATCATGTTGCTATAGGTATACATAATATATATAATGTATGTGAGCGGATGGTGTAGTACCTACACACTGGTTTGAACTCACCATCACAGTCGAACAGCTGACCTCTGTAATGCAAAAACGCCCACTACTGTCAGTTGAGACGCAAGAAAAAAGGCCTACGGCCTTATCGTTACAGCGAGGGTGTTTACAGAACCGCTAACATCTCCCCAGGGAGATTACTGTTAGCCGGAATAGCTCTTTGTTCTGTTAAAGGGCCTAGTAAATAAGGGAAGCTTATGTAACACTTCATTGATACTATGTGTACAACACTTCCTTATCCTACCCTCAGGTCCCTACCCTACTAACAGGTCCATGTACACGGAAAATTCGATTTGGAGGCTGTCTCATCCAGTGCAAGCCTTTTCATGGCCATGGAGACGGTGCTGAATGGGGCTTCAATAGCTTGAGGATGAATAGCATTATTGCCATTCCCCACTCACCTACATATATAACGTGAGCTCTGTTTACAAACTACAAATTCCAGTGAATGCTTTCTAGAGAGACCGAATTGAGTGGTTTCCGTTTATCCTAACTCTAATGAGGTTTTGAAGAGTGACCGTCTCGAGATTTCACGAAGAGATGGAGCCAACTTGAGATGGCACATGGTAGGTAGCCTATTTCGGCCGCTCCCATTCCTTGTACCTACTACGGATAGAGAAAGATCACCAGAACAGTTCCGCACGGTCCCTTCGGGCGTGATTGAGAACTATACCATAATTATTACACAATCATTTATTATTTTCCCATATAGATACCCTTTCCGATTACCTATCACTGTTTTCTGTTTGAGCACATTCGGGTCATTTATTTACGAGAAATTTGGTAACTCGGAATTGCGTTTGCGCATGCCGTAACTAGTAATTGATTGTACTCATTCATGATCAAATGGTTATGTAATTAATAGGGAATCTCTAGGGGCTATACTCCAACTAAACACCGAATTTTAGATAAATCGGGCCATTGATTCGTGAGAAATTTACTAGGTACCTCCGATTAGCGTTTGCGCGTGCGCAGTGGCCGACCCAACGATCCAATCTTCCCGTCATTTAATGACCATCTGGGGTCCAACTCGCAAACATCAGTAAAATCGGATTCGAATTGAGAAAATTATGCGTTTAGCAAGGATTTGTGGACACAGAGACACCGAACCAAATTTGTTGTAGTTACGGAAATACCTATGAACAAAATCAACCATCTTTCTACAAATGAAATAATATCACGGAACCATAAACTGGATTTTATAAAGCCATGCTTGATTATAATCGGCTATTCCCTAGCAATATCAGGACTGGATGTATTTACCGTATGGGTGACACTATAATGTTGACTACGCTTTTCGGTGCAAAATTCAGGGCCTTACGGAGGATGGCGCCGTAACGTTTTCATTCCATTTTGGGATTCTACGTATTACCTTGAATGAAACCATCAAATTTAGGGGAGGTTAATACTGCTCGATCCCAAAGGTTCATTACTGAAAATAATAAACCAAAACACAAACTCGTGATAACTAGAGACATAAGCCCAGCAGGAATTTAAAACAAATGACCAACATGACCTTGGAGGCACGCGTTACACTACTGTTTGTTCCAACTACAGAATCAGCAAAATCAAGAACACTTGTACAAGGACACCTCGAAACCCCAATTACCTACCCACTTTCTAATAATTTATTATTTATATTCTTTTAAACTTTGAAATAAAACCATAATTAGTTACTAATTTCAGTTACTACTAGTTCACTCACTGAATGCCCAAAAAAGGGTTGTAGAGGACATGGAAGGGTAAAAATGTTTCGCTTCAGACATTTATTGGGGGTGGTTAGGAGGAAAATATACAAAAAGTCCCCACACCTACCACTGGGGCAACAAGGGTACGGGGGGTGGGGGGGGGGCTTTTTTTTCTCATGTCTCGAAAACGGTGAACTGCACAAAAACATCATTCTCCCAAAAATTGGAAGATATTTCTTTTTTTCCGAACTTGTTCGAATAACTCTTCAGCCTTCTGTTTTAAAGGAAAGTTATCGGAGATAAGGTTGTAGAACATTAGATTTCCTAAAGGAACATAATATACCAACAATTATCGATTTATCTCCAACAAGTCGAAAATTACAGCGATTCGAAGGATTTAGCCTAATTCCTCAATTCCACAGAACTCTTCTAAAAAAATGAAGTTCGGGAGGTTAACCTTCGTTACAACCTCAATTCTTCATTCTTCGGTCAAAATCGACCTAATATTCGGTCATCTCGCCCTAAAAACGTGGAAAACGATATCTCACAAGCTCAGGTTCACTAAAACCTCAAAAATCCCTCGAGATAAAACACTTCGATAGAAGTAACCACCACAGGATTCGCACTAATTCCAGTAATTGGCAAACATTAAAGTTTTATCAATTTGAATAATATTTTAGCTTAATTTCTGAATTAGGCCGGGGAAAAATGGTTGCAAACCGTTTTCAAGACGATTTCTAAACGCTGCAAAGTCCTTGTCACGTGGGTTTATTATTCTACTGGACATGCCTAATGCTGTTCATTTATCCTTCCGCGCGCAATAATTTAAATAGTTATTTTTGATGGTTCCACCAATGTTGGCCCCCAAAAACACGAATAAGACTCCTATTTTGGTTTACTACTCTGTGAATAATACACCTTTGCTCGCTCAGCAATAAAATTTTTATAACAACCCCTCAAAATTTTTTCTTTTACGTTTCAAGGTGTGTAGATTCCAAAAATGCAATGTCCGTCCGCAGTACGCCGTCCTCCCTATCACGCATAGCATCCTTCATTTTCGGTCTAAAAAATTCGTTCTTTCGCACACAGGCTCCATCTGGGCCCTAGTTGTGTCCCGAAACTTTGCAGCCAGATTATATATATATATGCCAACCACTAAAAAATACATAGCTCTGAAACTGTCAAAACAAGTGACAACACGTATGCCTGCCAGTTGGTCGACAGCAGATTCTGACAGAAAACGTCAAAGATATCGAGTGTCGAAATTGGAAATTGTATTAATAAAGATCGAATTTATCTAATCTGCATCGAACGTACATTCACGAGCAAGACAGTACCAAGTTATAATATGCACTGCATCCCTGGTCCTCTATTCCGCCGAATCTTTAAGAGTGACATTTACGGTGAAATTCGCTACCTGAGCCGTCCGGTGGGAATTCATTGCAGCAGTTGGTAAGGTGAGAAGACGACACGAGGCAGTTAGTGAGGTTGAAAGATCGTGGTAATCTAAGTCCACCTCGGCAGTGCGAGGAAGCCGGGCCATGGGTTATAGCACTTACTGAGGTGGAGGCTTCCGAGTCACAGAGAAAGGAAACATAATGGGAATTCCTTTACCTTTATGGGACAAGACGTGAAGGGATGAAATGCGTCTTCGAGCCCACAATTTTCACTCTAACCTGGAGCTTCCGACACACGCACGATTTTATTCCTTCTCGTTGTTGCCCTTGATGGAGTTCAGCAAGACTTCTTCCAACAGATACGAACAATATCAAGAATAAATCCAGTCAAACAGCAAGACCATATGACAGAATTTTCTATAAGGATACTTAGTATTTCTACTTGAGAAATACTAAGTATTTCTATTAATCATTTTCCACTGATGTACACACAAAAAAAATTAAACTCCTTTGCTAAATGTATAGTATTGTTGTGACTTTGAACAACTAATGTCATAATACAAACAATAACGAGGCAATTAGAAGGATTTGGTCATCACGTGAGAACCGCTCGAGAATGAAGCTGATTCCGATGATGACTGGAGGCAGTCTTTAATATTGTCTGAGATCCGCCCTACATTCATTTTCTGCGTGTCCCCCAGATCGGAATAGTCTTCAGCCCATGCTAGAGGACGAAGATGTTCAGGCACTGAGAGCGTCCGAAAACGTGGAAGGCTGTTGGACCAGGAGACGGTCCGGAGAAAGTCCGGTGGGTGCCAGCAAGATATTGATAGCCTGACATGACAATTACGGGAAGCAATTCGGCCACCCAATGGTTTGCGGTGGAGTATGGTGGAGTACACACAGTAAACACACCAAATACGCCGAGGCACGAAAAAGCTCATCCTCGGGGCCATAACTGAGAGTATCCTGATATATGGTGTAGAACTGTGACCCCCTGACGAAGAGAAATAAGCAACGACTCAATGCAGTTGAGATGGCTGGCTTGAGGAGGAGTAGCCGCTTATCGAGACTGGATAGGGTGCGTAATGAGGAGGTGCGGGCGAGGATGGAGCAAGAAGAGCCAGTGGTATGGGCACGTCCAGCGGATGCCCGTTGAAAGATGGCCCGGGAGGGTCCTGCAGTGGTCGCCAGAAGGAAGGCGTAGGATCACCTGGCGGGGAAGAATAACCCAGTCAATGAGGCGGCTTGATCTTGGAAAGGATCAATGGCAGGAACGGCAGGCTTGGCGTCAGGCTATTACAGGCAGTCCCTGACAAGAGGAAAAGCCTAAAAAGGTACAGCAATAAAAATAATAGTGTAAAGCTAATGGCTTACTAACGTTCAGCTTGAAATTCCACCTGGGGGGGCCGTGACAAGGATGGGTAGAAAGCGGATGACGTCATAGGTTTCAGATTAGAAGGTACTGAAGGCCACACTCAGACAGCAGAGGCCGTGACGTAGCAAAGGGACGTTTTCGCTGTTTCGAAATACTCTTCGTTGTTTAGAAAGCTCTCACAACGATCTTCCAGTGGAAAAATAATGAAATTGTAAAATTTACCTATTTATATTATTATTAAAACGAAATTTGAGACGGAACGCATAAACCCTAGCCTATTCAACTGTATATTATGGTAACGGTAATAGGAATAATTATACATCAGATGTAGGGACCCGAAAGCGTCACGCCCACCAGTCAAGAAAACCTAAAAACTCGAAAGGGACCAAGAACGCAGTTTACACGACAGAACAAGAACTTTTTTACCTCTCCGTAACTCGGCCCCCGGGGTCTCCGGTGTTGATTTTTCGTACACCCATTCTCGAGGGGTCCCGAAGGACGTGGACCAAATTTAAACCCTCGGGACCACCATGTGCTGGAGTTATGAAGTTTGAAAATCGCTATTTTCAAGTACTTCTTCTTTGACAGGGCTACAGCCTCAAAGGTCACTGAAATTTTGCACACATCTTCGTTAAGCTCCAAGGAAGTGCTTTTTGTCGCCCCCTAGGTAGTTTTTAGGAGTAGGTTAGAGAGAGTTTTAGCAATTTGGCACACTTGTTCACTGAGGCCCCTTGCGGAATGTTCTAAATCTGAACCCGATCGGTCGAAAAAGTTGTACGGACAATAATTTTTGCAGGTAATTAAGAAGGTACCTAGTGAGAAAATCTTTAGGTACTGGGATTCATCAATGCAAACAGATGTGACTGTATAAAACTTTTCCTGCAAAGAAAACCTCCTCAGCCGCAAAGAGATAGTCAAAATAGCGTGCTCGGTGTTTCGCACCTCGCTCTTGGATGTGCATAAACCTTTCCCTACCCTTCTGTTGGATACATGTGTAAAGAAACCTGCTCCTTCCCGCCAGTACTTGAAATTTCTTTCAACGCTGTTCGACAACAGCTTTTTGTTCTTCTTCGACATGACATTCAAGTATTTAGGGGCGTATCGACAGCCCTCACCACTCCTCACCCGCCTCCTTTGCAGACCAGCTTCCCCGTTTTGCAGATTTCGATTAAGTATTAGAGAACACTCGTACATTAAAATTAGATTTCCTCTTCAATTTTTCCTTCAATTCGTGTGAAAGGAAATTGAAATAATCCCAAGAGATTTCACCTTAATTATCCATTTTCAAATTTCCACCTTGATTGAAACACCAATACATTAACATACATGGTGCGTATTGTTGAGAGGTTTCTCCAAGTACCAGTCTCATTTTCGAAGGCTAATTAGGATTTCTCTTCTATTTTTTCTATTTTCGGTTTGTTCCAAGTTAAATAGGTACAAACGAAATACAAACATTTCATAAGATTTACCCTTACTTTGTCGAATGAAATTTGATAACAAATCTATTCTTGTTTCGCGTCACCATCTTATATCAGTTTTGTGAGTTTGAAGTGGTTTTCGGTGACGAGATTTCATCACGCTCACAAACTCGGGTTCTGCCTATATACCTTTTCTAGAGAAAATAGTTCCACCCTCCAGCTGTTCAACCCTTTAATAACACACAGGTATGACCCTGGCATTCCGCAGTCTTACATTAGATATCTTACATCAAGCTGGGTAATGAAAAAGGGGCAGAATTTTCTAAACGACGCGATGGTAATCAAGCTGGCTCGGGGATTGAAATAGGCGAGTTCTGCCCGTCGAAGACAATCCCCTTTTTCCGGTATAAAATGCAAAGGCCGATCCCACAGAAACCGTTCTAGTACCGCTAGAATCGGTTCAAGAACATTTGAACAGAATAAATTTAAACGGAATTGGAGGCAAAAAGTGGACGTACCAAGAGACATAACTTAGTTACCACTTCTGTTCTACCCGGATTTTGTTTAATGAGGTTTCGAAGGAGAGCCGCGTTGAGGATGAAGGAGAGGAGCACCGAGCACGGGAAAATCAAGGTGGCCAACATTGTGCGCAGTGATGCGAGGAATCCAGCGATACCAACCGCGAGAAAATCGGTCCAATAGTTTAGACGGAGGAGAACGTGCAGGCCTTTAGTTTTTATTAATATAGATTTTTTTATTAAATTAAATGTAAAGAAATAAAGCAATGCCAATGCCAAAAAAACCTCGATACACTCCGTTGTTCGTGTTCCACGAAAAATGTTAGCTCATTCACAACATTTCCATAACAGACTGTGTAGTAGTCAATTCTGGTAGAAACTCGAAGATAGTTAAATATTGAATAGCCTGAATTCGTCGAAAGATCCAATCGTTCTGCAACGTTATTTTCTATTGAGAACGGGATGACACCAGGAAACAAGAGTAAAAAGAAGAAAACGACGGAGGAATGCTAATTCGGTCCAAAAGGAGTAGAAAGGAAAACGTAGAACACCCTTCCTACCGATCGCTCGCTTCAACTATCAGACTGTTCCGGAACTCGATTACTGAACTGATTATCAAGTTCGGGATAGCCATTCCCAGTGACTTTGGAGCGTCAATTTTAGCCGATAGGCGGGGTGATTCGATCATTCTGCCCGTCAAGTTGGGTGTTTTATTTATTTTAATATTACATACGGGCGATGCCCAAATAAAATAGAAGCATATTTTAGTACCGGTATGTACCTATAGAAAGAAAGTTATTTATGAAGAAACAATATTATACGAAAAAAAAGCTGCAAAGTCCTTGTCACATGGGTTTATTATTCTATTGGACACACCTACAGAGATGATGGCTGTTTATTTATTGTTTCTTTAATATAAAATAATTGAAATAGCTATTTCTGGTGGTTTCCACCAATTTTGGCCCCCAAAACACGAATAAGGTACGCTCCTTTTTTTTTTTAATAAATTATTTCTGATCATTGATAGTACCATTTAATCGTCATGATCCACCTGTTGACACTTTTTCCAGTGTTATTCTACAAATTGATGGTGATTTCAGACGATTTCCCAGGTTTTTGACTAATAAAAAATCAATTTCGGGAGCTGAACATCTGGTAGAACCTCAATTTTCTACTCTTTGGTAAAAATCGACTTCATATTCGGTCTTCTCGTCCCCAAAAACATGAAAAACGATACCTTAAAAGCTCATGTTACCAGCATGTTGCTAAAACGCAAAAAGTACCTACTTTTACACACATTTTCACTCATAACGCCCCTGGGTATATTCCGATCGGGCTGAAAAGTTTCGGGACACAACTAGGGCCCAAATCGAGCATGTGTGCGAAAGAACGAATTTTTTAGACCGAAAATGAAGCCTGTACACGTGATACGGCGTACGGCGGACGGACATTGCATTTTTGGTATCTACGCACCTTGAAACGGAAAAGAAAAAATTTTGAGGGGGTGTTATAAAAATTTTTTGCTGAGCGAATACATAGGTGTATTATTCACAGAATAATAAACCAAAACCCACCCTTCAGCTGTTCTTCTTCAACGTCAGGCGGTCACCCCTTTAATAACACCCAGGTATGACCCTGGCATTCCGCAGTCTTACATTAGATATGTTACATCAAGCTGGGTAATGAAAAAGGGGCAGAATTTTCTAAATGACGTGATGGTAATCAAGCTGGCTCGGGGATTGAAATAGGCGAGTTCTGCCCGTCGAAGACAATCCCCTTTTTCCGGTATAAAATGAATAAAATGCATACTTCATAGCCCAACTGTAAACGAACGACTGCACGAACAATAATGCTCCGGGTGGTCTCAAAACTTTTCCTCAAGTTCAGAATCAATTCAAAAATGTTAACCACGGATTTACTTATGAATAGTACAAGAACATATATTAGAGAACTCGTAAAACACTTTAATGAAAACCAGAAAAGGTGTCAAGTTTATAGTCAAGTTGTTGTCTTGACTGCTTGACACCTGCATAGAAACGACGATGTCCAACACTCACGTTAGTTTTTCTCTTTTATCTTAATGTTCATTCTCCTAAGTATTTCTTCGTTTCTTCTTTTCGGAAGAGGTTTCGTGAAGATGTCAGCGTTGTTATCCACTGTCGAGATATAATCAATTTTCAGGGCTCCAGCATTCACCATGTCACGAATGTAAAAGTACTTGGTGTCAATATGCCTGGAATGTGATCCCACATTATTTCCTTTGGCGAAGTTCATAGCCGCCTGATTATCACACTTCACACAGGGCACTGAAGGCAACTCCCAGTTGATTTGCTCGAGAATGTACCTCAGCCAGACAATGTCGGTCGCACTAGACGCCAAGGCAACAAACTCAGCTTGCATAGTAGATAATGCCACCGATGTCTGCTTGTTCGACTTCCATATCACGGGAGTGCTTCCGAACTGAATTACATACCCCGTAGTGGATTTCCGATCGTCTTTGCATCCGGCGTAGTCCGAATCAGAATAGGCAACTATGTCTTCTCCCTGACGGTCAATAAGGAATTCGTAGTCCATGGTTCCATTGAGGTAGCGCAGTACCCTTTTCGCAGCCACCCAATGCGGCCTTCCAGGATTCGAAGCAAACTGACCAAGTCTAGATACCACAAACGACAAATCAGGTCGCGTTGCTTGAGCAAGGTACATCAGCTTACCCACCAGCCTCCTGTATGGTACACCCTCCATATCCTTCTTCTCTTCACTAGTAGCAGGGCAAAATGCTTTGGTCAGTGGTACATAAATATCAATTGGCGTTGCTACGGGCCTACAATCAATCATTCCAAATTCTTCCAAAATCTCTTTTATGTACTTCTTCTGGCTCATATCCAAAGAGCCGTCACTCCGTCTCGTTACTTCAATTCCAAGAATATAGTGCAACTCCCCCATGTCCTTCATTTCAAAGTGTTTCCGTAACATCTTTTTGGCCATTTCCATACTTTCCTGGTCTGATGTCACTATGATCAAGTCATCGACATATACTAGTATGATCACCATCTTGCTTCCCACCTTTTGAAAATAAATACATTGTTCAGACAAACATTTCTTCATTCCGCTCTCTCTCAGCCGCTTGTCAAGTGTCTCATACCATGACCTCCCAGACTGTCTTAGCCCATACAGACTTTTCAGAAGTCTACATACTTTATTTTCATTGCCTGGTACAGTGGCACCCTCAGGTTGTTTCATGTATATTTCTTCCTTTAGCTCCCCATTCAAATATGCAGTCTTTACATCCATTTGATGGACTAGCCAATTGCTCTTCACCGCTAATTTCAAAATGAGTCTGACAGCAGGCAAGCTAATTACAGGGCTGTACGTCTCATCGTAATCCACACCTTCCTTCTGAGTGAATCCCTGTGCCACTAAGCGAGCCTTGTATCTCTCTATTGACCCGTCCGCCAAAGTCTTAATTTTGAATACCCATCTGCAACCAATTGCAGATTTTCCAGGGGGTAGATCACTAAGTTCCCACACTCCCATGACATTCAGTGAATTCAACTCCTCTTCAATTGCTGCTGCCCACAAATCTCTGTCTGACCCAGACATGGCTTGTTTATAGGTTTTGGGTTCAACTGTTTGAGCTGTGGTGCAGCAATAGTAATCCGGTTTCTTCAACTTACTTCTGTCCCTTAATTTAATCTGATTTTCATGATTTTCACTTGTTTGACGACCCTCATTTTCTTCTTCTGGTTGTCCATCTTCATCACTTTCATTTGCTTCTTGCATCTCATCTTCATTTGCCAGCTGCTGGATTTCCATGTCTCGTTCATTTTCTTGTACTTGTTGTTCGACTGGTTGCTGAATATCTGACGATTGGTCCTGTTGTACTTCGATGGCAAAAGATTCACTGCTTAGATCAGAATAGTCTATTGTTTCAATGGTTGCTCTTTCTTTCAGGGGAAATTCATTTTCTACAAACACCACATCTCTACTCACGATCAAACTACGTTTTTCCAGGTCCCACAAACGATACCCTTTTGACACCCCTCCATAACCTAACATTATGCATTCGGTCGCTCGAGCATCCAATTTTTTTCTTGATTCTTTAGGAATGTGAGCAAACGCTTTGCATCCAAAGGGTCTCAAATGTTTAACGCTTGGTTTCCTTCCAGTCCAAATTTCTTCTGGAGTCCTACCGTCATCCAATGGGCACCTGTTGCGAATGTAGCAAGCTGTGTTTACAGCCTCTGCCCAAAACGATTTCGGCGTATTTGCATCGATCAGCATCGCTCTAGTCAAATCTAGGATCGTTCTATTGAATCGTTCAGCAACACCGTTTTGCTGCGGACTGTAGGGACAAGACAGCTGGCGAACGATTCCATATTTATCCAGCTCAAATTCAAATTTCTTGTTGATATATTCCCCACCGTTATCACTTCGTAAACATTTAATGGTTTTTCCTGTTTGGTTTTCACATAACATCTTGAACTTCCTGAAGCAACTCAATACCTCACTCTTTTGTCTCATGAAATAAACCATTGCTCTTTTTGAGAAGTCGTCAATAAATGAAACAAAATATTTGAATTTGGAGTTTGATTCTACTGGTAACGAACATACATCTGAGTGAATTAGTTCAAGTACGTCATATGTCTTGAAATGACTCACTTTTGGAAAGGGCTGGCGTGCATTCTTCCCTTTTAAGCAAGGTTCACAATTGACAACTTTACAGTCACTGGGAATTTCGTCCAACCCTCTCACAGATCCTCGTTTGCACATCCTTGAGATCAGGTCGTTGTTTATATGACCAAGTCTTTTGTGCCAGTTAACTTCAACCTCAACGCTCGAAAGAAGTGCACTTTGAACAAATTCAAAATTTTGGAACACATACATATTACCATTGTCTCTCCGAGCTTCTATGAGTATGTCATTTCCTCTAAATACTCGGCAAGCCCCTCCCTGAATTACTACCTTAAAGCCTGCCATCTCGATTCTTGCAATAGATAGAAGCCTACAGTGAAAGTCCGGCACGTGATACACTTGCTTAAAGCTAATCGGAAACTCGCCGTTCCTCATCCTGGAAACAATATTTACAGTGCCAATCCCTACTATTTCGCAACTTAGATTGGAGGCTAACTTCACCATCTGTGGGGTTTTCAGTTCTTCATACACACTGAAGTCCTTCCGGTTCGGTGTGAAATGGCTAGATGCTCCACTGTCAATCAACCACGCATTATTGGTCACCATATCCCAAGCAGCGCTAAAGCACAACATTGAAGTCTGTCCTTGAACTCCTTCTTCTTTCTTCTTCCAGTCTGATTTCCTCTTGGCCAATAAAACGGGACAAAATTTAATAATGTGACCTTCCTCTTTACAGTAATGACACTTAAACTTCCCTCTTGTTTCCCTACTTGCCAGTAGGACACTCGAGTTCTGATCGGTTAGCTGTTCTTCTTTCTTGCCCTGCTTACGTTTATATTCACCAAGTAAAAGGGTTTCCAGCTTCTCGGGAGTATATTCGTCGTCCTTGAACGTGCAGATCATGCTCACTAAAGTCTCATAGTCCTCAGGCAATCCGTTGACGAGAACATTACACACTTGTTCGTCACAAATCTTCTCACTGCCGGCTTTGACAACTTCAGAGGCATAACCAAAAACTCTGTTGATGTAGGTTTCCATATCTTCAACTATATTCATCTTAGCTGAATACAAACTTTTCGAGGCTTGGAGCCGTCTCAATCGCGTTTTTGGCTGAAATCTTGACGACAATTTTCGCCAGAGCTCCCTAGGGCAAGTGATGTCCAAAATGTCATTTTTTATGTCGTCAGAAATGCTCCGTGCCATAAGCCGAAAGGCTTTTCGCTTGTTCTCTGTTGAAAGAGTCTCAAACACAGCATCATCGTCGGATGTGATGTTCCACAGCTCAAGCTCTTCAAGTTCCAGGCGGATATCAAAAGCCCACGTTTTGTAATTATGCCTAGTCAATTTTGTAATGTCTGGTAACTTCACATCCTTACTTCCATGCGTCCGTTCCTTACTGTTACTCTTGTCGGTCATTTTTGCGAAGTTTCTGGGCCGTATAACCTTTGTTAACCACGGATTTACTTATGAATAGTACAAGAACATATATTAGAGAACTCGTAAAACACTTTAATGAAAACCAGAAAAGGTGTCAAGTTTATAGTCAAGTTGTTGTCTTGACTGCTTGACACCTGCATAGAAACGACGATGTCCAACAAAAAAGTCATAAAAACCATACCCTTCTATTGAAGGTATTCGAGATACGGCGTGCTGAAAATGTCAACCCCTATTTATAAACCTTAGAGATGACTGACAGCAACGCCGAGCTTCGCGGACCAGCTAGACCCCAAATGGGATCCACAAACTGAATTTCATTAACTTTGGTTCATGGAACTATGAAAAAACGCAGAATTTTTTTTGTCCATTTTCAGATTATATGTACCTACCTTGAACCATTTTGAGGGGAGGGGGAGTAATAATTTTGATCATGTTCGATTCTAAAGGTTCATTATTGAAAATAATAAAACAAAATTGACCCGGATATCAAACCCACCGTTTTGAGTGCAAACTTCCTAAAAATATACAAACGACCCGATCCCACTTTTTGTTCGTTGTTGGTGCTTGATGGCTGTATTCGCCACTTGATTTCTGTTCTTCAGTTCCATTAAACTTGTAAATTATCCTTCTCCTTGACGGCGTTGATAATAATGCAAGCCGCTCAAGCTCCTTCCTTTACGTTCCATCATACCGTGCCATTCCCTCCACACTTGAGAATTTACTAACATGTTGACACTCTCCCCTTCACCTTATCTTCACAACTTCGAACATCTCGTGACAGTGAGAGTATATTGTTCGGGTTTCAATGATATGCTTTCAAATTAGACACAATAGGAGAAGAGTGGCATCATTACTACGTAATATCACTGCTGTACAGGCGTAGCTATACAAACCTAACCTCTGTATCAAGTCTCCGCAAGGCCTTTACTAACTTGTTTATTGTTTACGAAACCATTGAAAGTTAGTTGCAAAACCTCAAGTTCTCACATAGGTCTTTAGATATCTTGGATTATTATGTATGGCCTATACTATACGCAATGTAGTTCAAAAACTTAGACTCGCATGTACAATCAACAAATAGGTAGGTATTAATATGATGACCATGAGAGTTTGCGTGTAATTATTTGAATTATTTCGAATGTAAGAATCTTAGACAAAAAAGGAGCAAATTATTACAGAAGGGTTTATAATTTTCAGTATAGATTCCCCTTCTGCGTAGATTAGTGTTTTCTGTGGTCAATACCAACCCTCGTGCTCACAGCAGGAAATCACTAAAATCGAGCAGCCACTTAGAAAATGGAGCCGTACAGTGGAATGGCGGATGAGATTGAGAATTGGATAGAACAAAAGCTGGCACCTCAACGCGAAATCCCAGGTACTTCAAATGGAACCTACAAAACAAAAATTTAATTAATTTTGGTTCATGGTAACTAAGGGAAGTACGAAGAACGGCGTATGGCGGACGGACAGAAATTTTTTATTGCAGTTTCGAATTCTAAATACCTTGAAACAGAAACCCATCACATTTTGACGGAGGATTTTTTTTTTCTTTTTTTTCATGCTCTATTCCAAAGGTTCAGTATTGAAGATAATAAACCAAAATGTCTCTCCGTCGGGTGACCATTTTCGGATTCTACATACCTTGAAACGGAAACCATCAAATTTTTTTGAAGGGGGTTTAAATTTTTGTTTCATGCTCGATTCCAAAAGTTCATTATTGAAAATAATAAACCAACAGATGCAGGCTCCACAAGGCTATTTCACATTATTTGTACCCAAGACACGAGAATAACGTATAACACTATCAGGACCACCCTCCATCGACACAATCCCAAAATATCACTAAGTTTAGATAACTGGTTTGGCCGTGAACAACAACCATGTAGCTACCTATAAACCAATAGGTAGAAAAGTACCTATCACCAATATCAAAAACGCTGCGAATTATTACAAAACGGTTTATTATTTACCTATATAGATGCCCCTTCTGGGCAGTGTTATCTGTGGTCAATACCCTCGAACTCCCCCCAGGAAAGCCCTAAATGGATACGAACTATATCACTCGCGACGAAATCGTGGAAACCCATTTCAAAGAAAACGGAGTTATCGAAAAAATAGTATATTTCCACTAATACACGAAAAACGCAAAAAACACTGTTATGTGTAACACAGTTTTTGGTTTATTATTTTCAATAATGAACCATTGGAATCGAGCATGAAAAAAAAAATGCTTACCCCCCCTCAAAATTTGATGGTTTACGTTTCAAGGTATGTAGAATCCAAAACTGCAATAAAAATATTTCTGTCTGTCCGCCGTACGCCGTACACCGTACGCCGTACGCCGTACGGGCCACTTTTCTTAGTTACCATGAAAAAAAATTGATGAAATTCGGGTTATAGGTTCCGTTCGGCGTCTAGTTGGTCCTCGAAGCTCGACGTTACTGTGAGTCATCTCTAAGGGGTTCAAAATAGGGGTTGAAATTTTCAAAACGCCTATACCATTTTTTTTACGTAAATATTTTTACGGTTTTAAATAGTTCTTGAACTTGCGAGTTTTTTAAGACCATCCGGAGCATCGTACGTCCAGCCGTTCGTTCACAGTAAGGCCCCGAAGTTTGCACCGACAGGCATTTTCGACTCCAGTGTGAATGAAATTGTATACAATTCAAACCAAATCTCGTAACCAGAGACGCGCCCACAATAGGAATTTGTGAATACGGCCAATCATTGGTAGGGATCACCTGATTATATTGGCGGAGTATGAAGTCGAGTTGGATGTTCTGTGATATTATTTAATTTGAAAAATGATGGCTCTTTTGGAGTTTGTTGGTAGGTAGTGAAACTTGAACAAACGTTGAAGTATTATTGATGGGTAAATTATTACTACGGTAAATCATTACTCAACGGTAAATTATTACACAACGGTTCATTATACCATCTACGTAGAAGGGGCTGGAGTTTGTTGGTAGGTACTTTTGCAACTTTTTTCACTCCTCATCAACAATTTCTTTTCAGAACTTCATTATGTGTGTTTCTTTTTGTTAGGTACTGTTTGTCATCGGCAGAATTATTTTAGCAACATTTAACTCGTGATTTAGGTAGGTACCTAGTAACGAGTACGGGGTTAGGTACTAACCTACGGAGGGTCTGCGATCTAAATAATTATGCATAGAATAGTACATAAATCATATTATATAGACGGGTTATCTATACATAGAGCTGTGATCTGTAACAGAAGGGTATTCTATACAAAATAATAAACCGTTGTGCAGGGATTTGCAGCGTTTTATGTGTGTTTTGCGTTTTTCGTGTATTAGTGGAAATAGACTATTTTATCGGTAACTCCGTTTTCTTTTCTTTTCCCTAAATGGAGTACTGGAGCCGGCCCGGGAAGTAAAGTTTCATACAAATGAGCGGGATTCAATAATTCAGTCAATAATTATTTGTAGTCATTCATGAAGCATAAGGTAAATAATAAACCAGTCCACACACAACAAAATCTGCAACTTTATAGCATCCGTATTGTTACTATAATCCATAATGTTAATATCCTCCTTATCTTTGCGCATCAACTGTCAGCACATGTTATCTCGTCATATCATAATGCAACATCAATGTTTCAACACCCAGCAATATTATAATTAAGGAATCAAAATACAGCAGCCGTTCATATAGTCATCACTGGGAACAACTGCACATGAAACCTAAGGTACCTACCTACGTTTGTATTGCATTTTACTGCAATTTCCCTAAATTTATATTGTATTTTACCTACTTTTGTATTGCGTTTGCACTGCATTTTTGTTTATTAATTTCAATAACGAACCTTTGGGATCGAGCATGAAAATTTTTTTTTAGCCCCTGCCCCCCCCCCCCCCCCCTCTCAAAATTTTATGGTTTCCGTTTCAAGGTATGTAGAATCCAAAAATGTAATAAAAAAACGCTGCAAATTATTACACAAAGTTTTATTATTTACCTGTATAGACGCCCCTTCTGCGCAAATCACTGTTTTCTGTGGTCAGTACCCTCGAGCTCCCTCCAGGAAAGCCCTAAATGGAGTACTGGAGCCGGCCCGGGGATTAAAGTTTCATACAAACGCGGGGGATTCAGTAATTAAATCATTAATTATTTGTAGTTATTCATGATGCATAAAGTAAATAATAAGCCGTTGAGTAATAATTTACCTGTATAGTAAATACAGGTAAATCACTTCTACGTAGGTAGTATAATGAACCGTTGCGCAATAATCTGCCCATCAATAATACTTCAACGGTTGTTCAAGTTAAAAAAGTATCTATCAATTAAATCCAGCCCCTTCTAAGTTAGTAGATGAACCGTTGTTTAATAATTTACCGTTGTGTAATAATTTACGGCTGTGTGTGCTTTTTTTTCATACTCGATTCCAAAGGTTCATTACTATTGAAAATAATAAACAAAAAACCATCTCAATAAACAATAAAAAATTTCTGTCCGTCTACCATACGCCGTACTTAGCACTTTTCTTAGTTACCATGAACCAAAATTTGGTTTGCAGGTCCCTCACAGATAGGTTTATTATTTACCTTATGCTTCATGAATAACTACAAACAATTAATGACTGAATTATTGAATTACGCCCATTTTTATGAAACTGTAATTCCCGGGCCGGCTCCAGTACTCGATTTAGGGCTTTCCTGTGAGGAGATCGGGGGTAGGTATTGACCAAAGAAAACAGTGATCTACGTAGAAGGGGCATCATCTATATAGGGAAATAATAAACCGATGTGTGATAATTTGCAGCGTTTTTTATTTCAACTTCGGATTCTACGTATGTACCTTGATAGGTACGCAGCAAACCATCGAATTTTTAGTGGTTAAACACTTTTTTTAATGCTCGATCCCAAAGGTTCAGAGGCAATGAAAATAATAAACTAGTACTACGACAAATTTCGTACATGAGATGTGACCATTCCTGTGACGATTCATTTTTATTTTTGCTAACTAGTTTTGGATCTATTGAAAGTATGCGCCGGGAATATCGCTATTCACATCGGTACGGTGAGAGGGGATAGGACTCTGAAATCCACCCAAAAATAATTTATTCATATTATTTTTTTTATGAATATGTTTTAGGCTAAATAGAAATACGTTTCTTGAATGTTATAGGAAGAGGGTAGGTTCAAACTGCTTCTTTCCTGCAATTTTAATGTTTCTTCTTGTAATCAATTATTTACGCAAAAACTAGGAGAAAAGGAGTTACTGACTTACCACAAGTATGTTCTACATATTATTTATATACCATCCTGACCGTATATGTTAAATACTATACAACAATTTTGTTCTGTGATATAGTTGATTATTTTCCAACGGGAATTGAATATATCAAACAGAGGTACACGTAGAAGTTCCAAAAGTTTCGTATCCGGAACTAGGAAAGGCAGAATGTATAAACCAGAAGAGGAGGCTCGGGAGGAAAAGGCCTTTAGAAAATAATGCTCGTTTTCACTCAAAGAGATGCCAGAAACTGAAAATTATGACGTAATGGAAGGAGGGCAAAGCAGTAAGGACGATAATATTTGAAGAGTTTTCATCGCAATTACTGTACAGAAAAAAACCTGAAGAGCTACGGCTAGGCTCCCTTCCTCGGTAATAAACCCTTATAATAGCTAAATGAGCCATTTATTTTATGGCACGAGTTCTCTTTACCCTTCACGACCACCACAACCTCTTTCCTCAAATTATTTTTTTCGGGGTGGGCCGAGTTGAACCAACTACTCAATGGCGTTGGGAAATTTTTCATCGCTTCGAGGGAGCAGAAAGGACCTCCCCAGATTATCTTTTTATTCGGCTCATTCAACTTCCCTACAATGGATGGGTTAAACCTCCTGATGAAACGGTTAGTTTTTCGGATTCATAGCCGTTCGCTATATAAGTTAGTTAGGTCCACCGTAAATCTGTGTTACGTTCCGCTAGCTGGCCATAATCTCTTCGAGTTTCCCGAGTTGAAATTTTTCGAATTCATCGCCTGGAAAACATCAAACAGGCAGAACTGAAGAGCGACCAGGGTCCAGTGCCCTTGATGTTGAAAATGAGCAAGAAGGAAATAGGTGGAGTACATCTGCTATCACAATTAGTCATCGTCATACTAATATGCTTCATAAGTCGTTTATATTGGTTCCTATAACCAAAAAAATACGGAAACCAGAAATGCGTTTACAAACCCAATTTTCGCAGACTGCATCAAACAAAGTGTAAATTTTGGATTCTGCGCTGAAAACAATGAAGGTTTACTATTTCGAGACTTTTTTATTTTAACATGTTTAATGTTTTAGGGCTGGGGGTCATTCTGTGAATTCCGACACGCAAATATGCAACGTTTTTCATTGGTTACTACACAGTTACTACCTTCTGTTGTAGCAACCATAAAGAATATCGCACTCGAAAGAAACAAGAGTCAATAGCTACGTTTTTCATTGGTTACTACACAGTTACTACCTTCTGTTGTAGCAACCATATGTTGATGGCGAGTTCTATAATAAGTACGGTAAATGCAACATTATACTTGTAGAGTTCAGTGAAATTGTGGCTTTCATTTTTTCTTGACATTAAAAAACTATATCTAATTTCTCCCTTGCGAGGGAAAAACATTAAACATGATTTAATGTTTTTCCCTCTCAAGGGAGAAATTTATACAGCAGAAAAACCGAAATTGAGTTATTTTGTTTTCGTTTTGTCTTTTTTTCGAATTTTCAAAGATAATGAAGCTATTGCAATGGGTCCAACATTTTCAGAACATGACTTTGAAATTTTTTATAGGAAAATCCGTTTCAGAGCATCCTGAATTCACCCCTAGATTTAAAAAAAATTATATGTTTGTGTGTGTGTGTGTGTGTGTGTGCGTGCGCGCGCGCGCGCGTCACTCTAGACGATTATGTGACTTCGGGTAATTGAAATAATTCCACTTTCGCCAAAATGATTGTACTGCCAAACAAAAAGACGAATTAAAAGATGAGCAATTTTCAAAAATTCTAAGAGTCAAATTTCAGTTTTTAGAGGACAAAAATGGGTAAAACCGGCTAAAATCGCGAACAATTTATATAAAATCACTGAAAGTGGTATGGAAGTGGGTGACTAAAAACAGAAAAATACGATTTAAGTTGTTTTTCATACAGTAGAGGGTCAATTCGGGATTTGGGGGGGGGGGGGGGTCAAAACTTGGTATTAAGGGCTAAAATCAATATTCATTCACTTGACGTTGGATGGTGATTCAAGAGGAAGTGACTACCTATTTCAATTATCAGAATATTTTTCTCAAAAAAGTGGCCCAAATTTGAATTTACATGGGCTAAAAATCTGTAAAAATGGCTAAAATCACGAAAAAAGTATATTATGATTGGTAAATTTAACAAATTATATAACAAGGTATGGTTTCTCACTAGGTATATCGTTTTTTACACAATAGCAAGAATATTTCGCTGAAAATTCGCTATTAAAAATTCGATATTATATATGCTGCATGACTGGAACTTTATATATATATATATATATATATATATAGTGCTGAAGTTACCGACCGTTAATATATAGGTACAGCAAGTTTGTTGTTGCTCTGATATCTAGGCTCAGTCAGGTTGAAATTTCAACCGACGTGATTTCACAGCAACAACAAACTTGGTCTACCTATATATAAATATATATATATATTTTCATTTACTCTTAGTTTTTGAGGAATTCGCCATTAGTTCGTCTTATATAGAGCACCTTGTAGCCCATTCAAGATGAACTAGCTAACTGCCTATAATTAACATATTTATGACATTCAATCGTGTCTCATCCCTGGAAGTGATATTTTCAAAACGTGACCGATTTCCCGTTCAGGTACGACTTCCTTAGTTCTGAGCTCCCAAAATTGTTTAAAAGGGCATGATCTCCAAACTTCACACTGTAATGAAAACTCCATCCCCAACACATCTCAAAAACGCTGCGAAGTCCTTGTGATTGGTTTAATATAATATTGAACATACCTACAGAAATTTTGGCTGCTCATTTATTATTTATTTCAAGTGCAATAATTGAAATAACTACTTTTGATGGTTTCCACCAATTTTGGCCCCCAAGAACACGAATTAGGCGCACTTCGAAACGTAAAAGAAAATATTTTGAGAGGGTATTATAAAAAAAGTTTGCTGAGCGAATACATAGGTGTATTATTCACAGAATAATAAACCAAAATTGGTTATTCCTGTCTACCCTCCTTGATGATTATTGTATTGCTGTAATGCAATAATTATGACTTTTTTCTGGTTGAAGGGCTGGAAGTGCATGAATTTAAAAATGAAGTTGATAGTTTTAGTTCGTAAATTATTTTATAGGATTAACGGAGGTAACGGACTCACGACTTGCTATTTATGACACTGTGGGAAAAGGAAATTGATTATCGAAACTCATTCATAATAATTAATGATCAACTTACGGAATCACGAAGACGCGTAATGATAAGAACGACACCAACATGCACGAGCCCTTCGACACCGAACGACACCAAGGGAGGAACTGACTGGTAGGGGAAGGGTTGCCCTACCACAACCCAAGTTTGTGGTGGGAGGGGCGATACCGCCCCTGCGAAGACCCCCCCCCCCCCCCCCCCCCACACACTATGGAATGTTCTCGTCCTACACAACATCAGCTGCAGTAAGTCCCAAACAGAAAACTACAGGACGTCTCCCTCCGTGAGTGTCCTAGTAGGTAGGTGAGAACCGGAATCTGAGGAATGTATAGAGGGGGCGGTGGAAAATGCACATGTATGTAACTGTGATTGTAGAAAGTTGGAGGGCTTTACCTTTGACTGGTGTGGCATTTTTGTCGCGTCTGTGTTTGTGCAGGTATCCACGGCTAAAAAATTCTGCAAAGTCCTTGTCACATGGGTTTATTATTCTATTGGACATACCTACAGTAATGTTGGCTGTTCATTTATTGTTTCTTTCATGTGCGATAATTTCTTGGTTATTTTTTATGGTTTCCACCAATTTTGGTCCCCAAAAACACGAATTAGGTTCCTATTTCTTTTTTTTTTAAATGTGTACAAATTATCTTTGATCATTGATAGCGCCATTTAATTGTCTTGATGCGCCTGCTAATACTACTTCCAGGGTTATTACATAAATTTTTGGTGATTTCAGACAATTCCCCATGTTTTTGATTCATAAACAATAATTTCGGGAGCTTAACTTTCCTTACAACCTCAGTTCCTCACTCTTCGGTCAAAATCAACCTAATATTCGGTCTTCTCGCCCTAAAAAACATGGAAAACGATACCTCACAAGCTCATTTTCACCAAAACGTCAACTAAAAAAAAACCTCGAAAACCCCTATTTTTAAACCCATTTTTCCCCCAACACCCCTGGGTGTCGGAGCACAACTAGGACCCAAATGGGGACCCAAACTGTGTGCGGAAGAACGACGATTTTAGACTAAAAACGCTGCAAATCCCTGCACAACGGTTTATTATTTTGTACAGAATACCCTCCTGTTACAGATCACAGCTCTCTGTATAGATAACCCTTCTATATAACATAATATGTACTTTTCTACACTCTCCGTAGGTTAGTACCTAACCCCGTACCTACTCGTTACTAGGTACCTACCTAAACCGTTGTGTAATAATTTACCTGTATAGGTTCCCCTTCTACGGAGATAGAATAATTAACCGTTGTGTAATAATTTGCCCATCAATAATACGTCAACGGTTGTTCAAGTTGCAAAAGTACCTACCTATCAACAAAATCCAGCCCCTTCTTGGTAGATGAGCCGTTGTGTAATAATTTACCGTTGTGTATTAATTTACCCATCAATAATACTTCAACGGTTGTTCAAGTTGCAAAAGTACCTATCAACAAAATCCAGCCCCTTCTGAGTAGATGAGCCGTTGTGTAATAATTTACCGTGGTACCATAATTTACCGTTGTGTAATAATTCACCGTTGTGTAATAATTTGCCGTTGTGTAATAATTTACCATTGTGTAATAATATTTATACCCATCAATAATACTTAAACGTTTGTTCAAGTTTCAGAAGTACCTACCAACAAAATCCAGTAGTCCATCACTTATCAAATGAAATAATATCGCAGAACAACCAACTCGACTACATACAGCCATCCTTGATTATAATCAGATGCTCCGTAGTTATGATATCCGAGCCGGATTTATACCGTTCGATTCATGATCGTGTTGACGAAGCTTTTTGGTGCTCACGAACGGCTGGACGTACGATGATCCGGGTGGTCTCAAAAAATTGTTTAGCTCAAGACAAATTTAATAACGTAAAAACAACCATACCCTTCTTTCGGAAGTTTTCGAACTACGGCGCTCTGAAAATGTCAACCCCTATTTTGAACCCCTTCTGACTGACAGTAACGTCGAGCTTCGACGTACGGAACCTATAACCCGAATTTCATCAATTTTCTTTCATGGTAACTAAGAAAAGTGGTCCGTTCGGCGTACGGCGGACAGACAGAAATATTTTTATTGCAGTTTTGGATTCTATTTACCTTGAAACGTAAACCATCAAATTTTGAGGGGGGTAAGAATTTTTTTTTTGCTCGATTCCAATGGTTCATTATTGAAAATAATAAACCAAAATTAACGTAAATTTAAGGCTGAAACTTCATTAGAACCTCAGTTTTCCATTCTTTGGTCAAAAACGACTTCTATTCAGACTCCTCGTCAAAAAAAAAAACACGCAAAACGATGCCTCAGAAGCTCATGTTAATAAAACACCTAAAACCCCTATTTTTACATCCATTTTTCGCCCGTAACACCCTTGGGTATATTCCGATCGGGCTGTAAAGTTTCGGGACACAAACAGGGCCCGAATAAAGCCTGTGTGCGCAAGAAAGAATTTTTTAGACCGAAAATAAAGTAGGTATCGGGATTTACGCACCCTGAAACGTGAAAGAAAAAATTTTGAGGGGGTGTTATAAAAATGTTATGCTGAGCGAATACGTAGTGTGTTATCTACAGAATAATAA
The DNA here is from genome assembly GCA_954871275.1 of Leptopterna dolabrata. Lineage (NCBI taxonomy): Eukaryota > Metazoa > Arthropoda > Insecta > Hemiptera > Miridae > Leptopterna > Leptopterna dolabrata. The sequence continues at coordinate 16,123,853 of OX940978.1, forward strand.
ACCAAAACCACCCCACTAATTCAGGGTCTTGCGCTCCTTAATTCCGTGACCTACGCAGAAGGAGTACCTAACTACCAACACAGGAAAAAATTCCAGTCATGCAGCATGGCTATAAGAGCAAATTTTCAAAGAAATAATCGTGCTATTGCGTAAAAGATGATATAGCGTGAAACCAAATCACTTTTCGTAAAATTATACAGTTTGTTCGTGATTTCTGCCGATTTTTGACCCTTATAAAGTCAAATTAGATCCACTATTTTTTTGAGAAAAGTATTTTTATCATCGACATTCTCCTTCCATCGTGAATCACCATCCCACACGTCAGGTGAATTGATATTGATTTTATCCCTAAATACCATTTTTTGACACCCCAAAAATTCCAATTTGACCCCTATTCTGCAAGAAAAACCATAGAAAAGGAATTTTTCTGTCTTTACTCACCCTTCCATACTACTATCAGTGATTTTATATCAATTGTTCGCTATTTAAGCCATTTTTACCGATTTGTGTGTTTTACCCCTTTTGGAAATGGCTCATCATCGAACTCATCCTTTTGTTTGGCAATATGAACATTTATAAATATATAGGTACATCTATATAATATATATATGAATTTTGTTAAAATCCAGGGATAAATTCAGGATGCTCTGAAACGGCTTTGCCTATAAAAAATTTCAAAAATTCATGTTCAGAAAATTTTGGAGCCATTGCAATACCTTCATTTTCATTGAAAATTCGCTAATAATAAACCGTTGTGTAATCTGCAGTTTTATACGTCCCACGTTTGGCTATTTTATATCAAGTTTTGGTAAATTTATTTTATTTTAACCGATTTTTGACCCATTAAAACTGTAATTTGTCCCTAATTTCCATTTTCTAACGTTACTCATCTTCTAACTCATCCTTTCATTTGGCACCTGATATCTGGGCCGGATTTATACCGTTTGATTCACGATCGTGCTGACGATTCTTTTTGGTGCACACGAACGGTTGGACGCACAATGCTCCTGGTGGTCTCAAAAAATTGTTTAGCTCAAGACAAATTTAATAACGTAGAAAAACCATACCCTTCTATCGATAGTTTTCGAGCTACGGCGTTCTGAAAATTTCAACCCCTTAGAGATGACAGACAGTAACGCCGAGCCGAACGGAACCTATAACCCGAATTTCATCAATTTTTTTTCATGGTAACTGAGAAAAGTGCTCAGTACGGCGTACGGCGGACAGACAGAAATATTTTTATTGCAGTTTTGGATTCTACATACCTTGAAACGTAAACCATCAAATTTTGAGGGGGGGGGGCGGTTAAATTTTTTTTGTCATGCTCGATTCCGAAGGTTCATTATTGAAAATAATACACCGGAAAATTAACACTTGATGTTTTACGATAAGCAAGAAAATTCTTCAGATAGAGGGAAAATAAGTTACCTACAGAAGCCCCTTATAGTGAAGAGGAGAAGGTTAGTGAGTATATGGGTACATAATATGGAGGGCATCCATATGGAGCGCCTCCATTGGATGCGTGTTTTTCAAAGAAATGTTGGCTAGTGTATGTAAGTAGGAAATAATGGGTTCCCACGAGAGGTTCACAACAGTTCAATCACAACACCTTACACCAGTGTTTTCGATTTATATTCAAATTAGTCTAACCATTTCCCAACTCTTCTCAATGCCTGTATCGTTGGGGCTTTTTTCTTGTCATTACTGTTTACGTATTATAACCTCGTTTGCGCCTCATGAATGAAGTGTCCGCCTGCGTTTTCGCATCGATGGCGTGGAGGCTGGCGGTCTCGTTCCCATTGATTCCAGAACGTCCTTTCACTTATACCAAACACACCTCCCAAGCAGGGACGTTGTGTCCATAAGGCCACTTAGGCCACTGCCCCGGCACCCAAAAACATTAGGAGTTAAAAAAAAACTCCACCATTGTTCAGTTGGCATTTGAATTTCCCTCCGTACACTGTACCTACCATTTTTCACATAGTTCAACAGCGACTCGCCAGATTTCTCTGGCTATGGATATTCAATATTCTAATACAGCATCCATGGTGGTTCCTTCATGTTAGCTCCATAGCATGTTATCGGAACATAGCAACAGTAATCGATGTCCTGCAATCGAAAACGAAACCTATTCTCCTAACACCGGCAGATAGGTCCGGGGAACTAGTGTTCCCATGACAACTGAGAAAAGTGGCCCGTCCGCACATGCTCAGTCGAGTAAAAATGTTGTTCGCCACGCCCACTTTGGGCCCTGTCCCTAGAACCTGATTTCTGCCCCAAAATCGTTCCTTTTCACAATCAATTCGATCCCTTCGATTCAATTTGTCATCTCCACAGGAGATGCTTCTTCGTCTTCCGATTTGTTTTTGTTGTCTCTTGAATCAAATTCCCTTTCTCGGTTGAGTCTGTTGCCAGTTTTCAATTTTTTTGCTTCAAATTTTGTGCGTTTTGCGTTCGGTCTGGTTCAGATATGACAAAGTTGTATTTGTGGTACCTCCTTGCGTTTTGTCTTGTTCGCTGTTTGTGGTCTCTCGGTTTGTGGATTGATTGGCGTCGGAACACACAGATAACTACCTAGCTTCTAGTCAATAGCTTCTCCATTCAAGTAGGAACTGGCCGACGGGTCATTGTTGTGTTGTATTTTAGTTTCCTATATTTTTGTAGCACTTGAATTCGGTGTCTAATTTGCAGTGAAATTGTCGTCGATACGATAGAGTGTTGCTTAAAAGAGATAAGCTTTGCTGAATATCATTCTATCAGTAAATAAGGGAAGGGTGTTGTTGCCTTGAGGTATTTAGTAGACAAATGTGTTGGTTTTGTGTTCTGGTTTGGTGCAACACCGTTTTCAGAGCCCCCGCACCGCTACTCCTCCCAAGTGGTGATAGTTTCTACCCCCCCAGCACTGTTGTAAAACTTGATTACCCACCAATAAAACCTCCTCAGCCACAAAAAGGGTTGATATCCGTTTTACCCGCCAAAGCAGCATGCTGGGTTCTTCGCACCTCGCTTTTGAATGTGCATGATATAGAAACCTGTACCTCCCCACCTGTGTTGGATGTGTATTATTTAGAAACCTGTTCCTTCCTCCCTAACTTTAAAATTTCTTTCAACGCTGTTTGGCGGGGAGCTATTTCCTTGGAGAGCAATTACCTCCCAATGCTCCGGATGCTCTGGTAGAATCCAAAAATGAAAAACAAAAATTTCTACCCGTCCGCCGTACGTCGCACTTTTCTTAGTTACCATGAACCGTGATCAAATTCGATTTGTAGGTCCCATTTTGGGGGTCTAGTTGGTCCGCGAAAGCCCGCGTTAGTGCCAATCATCTCTAAGGGGTGAAAAATAGTGGTAGACGTTTTCAGAAGGCCGCGGCGCGCCGTTGCTCCAAAACTTTCAGTGGAAGGGTGATGGTTAAATTGATCCCGAACTTCGAAACTTTTTTAGGCAACCCGGAGCATTTTATGTCCAGCAGTACCTAACTCCTGAAATTTGGCTTCCTTAATATGAGTGCGAATGAAAACGATTATTACGTTACCAGCTCTTATCATTGCGATAGATAACAGCTGATTATAATAACGCAACACGCATGGCTGTGTGAAATCGAGTTGGCTCTTCCGTGATATTTCATTCGGGGAATGATAGGTACTGTTTTTATTATGGATTTTATTGATAGGTTGCTACTTTCGTAACTTGTATCGACTACTCATGTTTTTATAAAACTGTATCACCCGGCCAGCTCCAGTACCCGATTCAGAGCTTTCCTGGGGGAAGACACGAGGGTAGGTACTGATCACAGAGGATCTACGCAGAATGGACAATGGGCATTTATACAAGAAGTAATAAACCTTTGGGAAATAATTTGATTTTTTTTTCTTTTTTTTTTAGTTGGAGTTGATTGCAATAATAATTCATTCGAAGCCGACGTAGGTTAGAGCTCGATCCCAACGATCATGATCATGATATCAATGATAATGAAATTAATCTGGGAACGTGTACATTATAAACGAACAATTGTTGGTGCTCTCCTCTAATACTTGGAGCAAATTTTTCTGTATTTCTACCGACCCTGTAATCCAGTGTGTGGTTGGGCGGGGAGGGGGGTAACATGTTGCAATGAGTTTTGAACAGCCGTTGTCTTTGTTTATAGCATCAGGTTGCGGTTCCCGCCGCAATAAGAAGTGACATTTTTACAATCGCGCTAAAGGTTTTTTCTCTTGTAAATTCTGGAGAAATGAGTTTTCTGTCAGTAGTGGGACCTCGGTTATGTGACATGGGAAACAGGTGCGGCGTTTCGTCAGATTCAACCCGCTCTCACTGAGCTACCTTCAGTAAATCTCATCTATAGGTAAATAATTAACTGAAGGTTTTGTTCATCAGACGTTACTATGCCAATTTGCGTTACTACACTTCACACCATCAGTTTTTCCAAACAGTTTTTAATCTAAACTTTATAGGTACGTAAATATAGTAATTGTGTAGGTGCATCGAATACTAAGGGTGCAATTTAATCCAGTTTGTCTACTGTTTATGGGTTATTCTAGTATAAAATGGATATTAAGCTCCTCAACATCTAACAAAAAAGACGCAGTTGGCTGTTATCCTGCTATCGTACTCTATAACGTTAACGCACTACTTGGATTTTATTGAGGGAAGATACTTTTATTTTATATCAATTTATGTATTGATTTTCCCATGTAGTGTTACGTATAATTATGGATTTTTTATGGGTTGAAAACGCTGCAAATCCCAACACAACGGTTTATTATTTTGTATAGAACACCCTTCTATTACAGATCACACTTCTCTGTACAGAACACCCTTCTAAATTGATCACAGGCCCTCCGTCATGTATACCACTGCGCTATGGCTCCAACCTTGCCGAGAGACCAGTGGTCTGCGCTCTCTGCTCAGCTTGATGCCTGCATACACCCTGCTCTTTACGGCAAATTGTATAGAAAATTGTATGGCAACATCGTAAAATGCACCGGATGGTCTCAAAAATGCAGAAAAAAATCAAACTATTTAAAAATGCGAAAAAACCCCAAACCTCAAAATGACATTTTCCACGATAGGGATACTCCGGATATTTCAACCCCTATTTTTTACCCCATAGAGTTGAGTGACAGTAACGCCGAGCTTCCAGGACCAACTAGAGCCCAAACGGGACCCATACACCAAATTTTGTGAGTTTTGGTTCATGGGAACTACGGAAAACTCTGCAAAGTCCTTGTCACATGGGTTTATTATTCTGTTAGACAACCTACAGAATTGCTGGCTGTTCATTTATTGTCTCTTTCATGTGGAATAATTGAAATAGCTACTTCTGATGGTTTCCACCAAAGTTGGCACCCAAAACACGAACGCTGCTTATTTTCAAATTATCTTTGATCATTGGTAGTGCCACTTAATTGTCTTGATTCACCTGCCTACACTTTTGGTTTGTTATTCTGTGAATAATGCACCTATGTATTCGCTCAGCAAAAAATTTTTATAACACCCCCTCAAACTTTTTTCTTTTCCGTTTCAAGTTGATTAGATTCCAAAATGTTGGCTTTTCATTTATTGTTTCTTTCATGCGTAATAATCGAAATAGCTATTTCTGATGGTTTCCATTAATTTTGGCCCCTAAAACACAAATTAGGTACCTACGCTCGTGTTATTTTATTCTTTTATTTTTTTTTTTTAACTATCTTTGATCATTGGTATTGCCATTTAATCCTCTTGATCCACGTGTTGACACTTTTTCCAGTGCTATTATCTAAACTGATGGTGATTTCAGACGATTTTCCAGGTTTTTGACTCATAAAAAATCAATTTTGGGAGCTGAACATTTGGTAGAACTGAATTTTCCACTCTTTGGTCTAAATCGACTTCATATTCGGTCTTCTCGTCCCGAAAAACATGGAAAAAGATATCTCAGAAGCTCACCTTACCAACATGTTGCTAAAACGCAAAAAGTACCTATTTTTACACACATTTTCACTCATAACACCCGTGGGTATATTCCGATCGGGCTGAAAAGTTTCGGGACACAACTAGGGCCCAAATGGAGCATGTGTGCGAAAGAACGACTTTTTTAGACCAAAAATGAAGCCTGTACACGTGATACGGCGGACGGCGGACGGCGTACGGCGGACGGACATTGCATTTTTGTAATCTACGCACCTTGAAACGAAAAAGAAAAAAGTTTGAGGGGGTGTTATAAAAATTTTTTGCTGAGCGAATACATAGGTGTATTATTCACAGAATAATAAACCAAAAGCCACGGACGGCGTACTGCGGACGGTGGACGGACGGAAATATTTTTATTCGATATTCGTATTAGATGTCCCTTGAAACGTAAACCATGCAATTTTGAGGGAGGGGGAGGGGGTTAAAAAAGGTTCATGGTCTATTCCAAAGGTTCATTACGGGAAATAATAAACCAAAAATTGCTATTGTTGAGCTTTTGGGGTTTTACGCAATCTACATAAGTATTCCGGCTTCTAGGCCTTCCTCGTTTAGTGTATTACTATTTTTTGAAATCTTTGGAGTGGGTGCTCCCCAAATTTGAGATGAAACTTGTGAAAGTTTTGTTAATCAGCCGGTATCTGAAACCTTATTCTTCGCGATTAGCTGACGTTGGACTGATACGTAATCTGAATCTTCGGGCCTCCGTCGATTGATTTCCACCTTGTCATCATCAATTTGCAGTGACCTACACCACCAAGTCGTCTCACGTCACGAGTGGATTGTTCGTCCCTAATGTTACTGCGACTTTTTCGAGGTTTTTCGTGCGGATCCAAACCTGCACTGTGACGTTATTTCCACCGTCTCGACATTCGGAGAGGTTCCTATGTAAAAGGCCTTAGCAAGGTACGTCGATGAAAGTTAAATCTAACCCCACCCGCCCATCATCCTTTGGAAGGATGATGAAGGGGGATGATAGATCCTTCCAAAGGATGGTGGGTGGGTTCCCATTATCCAGGGATAAGTTCCCCAAAATAGGACATCACCAACTTTGCAAGCCACTTTGAGGTAAAGCCAGTGGTTATGAAACTTGCACTTTTGCACTGTAAACAAGCTGCCTGGTACGAAATCCATAGCTTCCTTTCTCGGTTGATATTCTACAGTCTCCAGAAGTCTGTAGGTACTTGGAAACGGCAAGTGTTGCTGAACATTTTCTGCTGTTGCCCAGGACATCTATGAACGAACGGACCGCGATACTCGGGTGCAGAATTCCCCGGAGATTTTGTAAGGTTGGCCACTCATCAATCTAGGTATCCGCTATTATAAGTTCGCATCAGTTTTTTTTTTTTTTTAGTTTTTAAAATGCATTTTAAGTTGTTACGTTTTTGTGAGCTTCGATTAGTTTCATTGAACTCCTTATTTTTTGTAAACTTATTTTAATGCTATCGATAAAAGATACCTACTGAGTGTGTTCACCCTCTGAATTAGTATCCTTATGCGATCTGTTCCGTCTCCAAGCCGATGCTGATAAATTACTAGTATGTTGTACATACCCACTTCTGATTTGTGCGACTGGTGTTTTACAACATATCAATAATCAAAATATAAATAAATAAGTAAATTTAAAAAACGGAGTTATTGCAAGGTTGTGTATTTCCACTAATACACAGAATACTTTTATACAGGTTTCGGCGATCAAATAACTGTCAGTAACAAATCTCAAAAACATTAAAGTCATAATAGTCTTGATAAAATCGCCTCCTGAATCAGGAACGCAACTACCAAGGAACACAACAATATTGCGGGTCAGTATCACTGGATTGGAAGGCATACTGCATAGTTAGAAGTACTCTGTATAGTAGTCCTTCATCATCTGCGTCACTACTAACAATGTTTCTGTTTATTGTTATCTATATAATAAATCATTGGAGTTCACCAGTGGAAAATGCCCTGTATTGAGGACCAGGGTGTGGTTTCCCAATGCATAATGAAAAGTGCTGAATGCACACAGCACAGCACTATATTCAAGGATTCAATCAGAAGAACATTCTTGATACGCTATAGCTACGCCGCAACAGACGGACTGGTAGACATTTCTACTAATTTTTCAGTAGGTTCACTAATTTTTTTCCAAATAGCTCCACAAACGAAACTATTTAAAAAGCTGAATAGTATTTTTTTTCTAAACTAAATTTGGTCATATTTGAACCAGTTGGAGGTCAAAAATCGTCCACAATAGTTAGCAGTCATGAGCTAAAAAAATAAATTCGAAGATGAGCCAATTTCCCAAAATCAATACCTATTTGATAAAATTTCAGTTGTTGTGGGTCAAAAATGGCTGGAAATGACAAAAATGCATGAATACCTGGATAAAAACCATGAAATATTTTATATAACTGTGGCTCGAGACTGAAAAGACTGTTTCATATTTCAAAAGAATTTGCTCAAAAATAACTTATTCGATTTGGGTTAATTAGTTGGTCAAAATACCCTTAAAACAGCGAAATTGCTATTACAGAAATGCTGCAAGTTATTACACAACGGTTTATTATTTACCTGTATAGGTGCTCCTTCTGCGTAGATGAGTGTTTATTGTGGTGAATACCTACTCTCGTGCTCCCCCCAGGAAAGCCCTAAATCGAGTACGAGGGCCGGCCCGGGAATTACAGTTTAATAAAAATGCGCAGGATTCAATAATTCAATCACTGATATTTGTTGTAATTCATGAAGCCTAACGTTAATTCTTATTTCATTCTTCAAATGAAATAATATCACAGAACAACCAACTCGACTTCTTTTCCAATTTTATTTTGGAATTGGATTTTTCCATGCAGTCATACAATATTCAACTATTTACAATGATTTATGAAATGAAAGTAAATTATAATCTGATGTAAGTAAATTAATTGACTGATTGATGTAAGTAAATTAATAAATTAAATTATTCATTATATATTCTATTCTATGGCAACATATTATGTCCCATTGAGAACGATGAACAGCCACCCAATATTCGGACCAATTAACCCCCCCCCCTCACAATATTGGGTACCATACTGTTGCAGCGTCCCTAGCTATGATAGCTGGGCTGAATTATACAATTTCATTCACCCTCCTGTTGACGAAGCCTGGCGGTGCAAACTTCTGGGCCTTACAGTGAACGAACGGCTGGACGTAAAATGGTCTGAGTGGTCTCAAAAAAACTAACGAAGTTCGAGAACTATTTAACAACGTAAAAAAATTCGAGATAACGGCGTCCTGAACATTTCAACGCCTATTTTTCAAACCTTAGAGATGACTGACAGTAACGCCGAGCTTCGCGACCAACTAGGCACTAAATGGGACCAACAAACCAGATTTCATTAATTTCGGTTCATGGTAACTAAGGAAAGTGCGAAGTACGGCGTACCGCGGACGGATGGACATTTTGCTTTGTAATTTTCAATAACGAACCCTTGGAATCGAGCCTGAAAAAAGAAAAATTAAAACCCCCACAAAATTTTATGGCTTATGTTTCAAGGTATGTAGAATCCAAAAATGCAATAAAAAAAATTACTGTCCGCCGTAAGCCGTACTTAGCAATTTTCTTAGTTACAATGAAACAAAATTAATGAAATTTGGTTTATAGGTCCCGTTTGGGGTCTAGTTGGTCCTCGGAGCTCAGCGTTACTGTCAGTCATCTCTAAGGGGTGAAAAATATGCGTTGAAATTTTCAGAACGCAGTAGCTCGTAAACATTCAGTACAAGGATATTATGCTTATTTTTACGTTTTTAAATTTATCTTGAACTAAAGAATTTTTTGAACAACCCGAGCATTGTACGACCCACCGTTCGTTTGATCCAAAAAGCATTGGCAACATGATCGTGAATCAAATGGTATAAATCCAACCCAGCTATCATCGCTTGGGAGCACCAGATTATAATTACGGATGGCTGTATGAAGTCGAGTTGGTTGTTCTGTGATTTTATTTCATTTGAAAAATGATGGATCTTTTGGATTTTACGACTAAATCACTCGCAACGACATCGTGGAAACCCATTTCTAAGAAAATTGGAGTTATTGAAAAAATAGTCTATTTCCACTAATACACGAAAAAACGCGAAAAACACTGTTGCACAGGGTTCGGTGATCAAACCATCGTCAGTAACAAACAATAACCGAAACCGGTGAAACAGTGTTTTTCTCGTTTTTTCGTGTATTAGTGGAAATAGGCTATTTTGGTTTATTATTTTCAATGATGAACCACTGGAATCGAGCTTGAATAAAAAATTCTTACCCCCCTCAAATTTTGATGGTTTGCGTTTCAAGGTATGTAAAATCCGAAAATGCAATAAAAAAATTTCTGTCTGTCCGCCGTACGCCGTACGCGGTACTGGCCACTTTTCTTAGTTACGAAATTCGGGTTATAGGTTCCGTTCGGGGTCTCGTTGGTCCTCGAAGCTCGACGTTACTGTCAGTCATCTCTAAGGGGTTCAAAATAGGGGTTGACATTTTCAGAACGCCGTAGCTCGAAAACTTTCGATAGAAGGGTATGGTTGTTTTTTCCCGGTATTAAATTTGTCTTGAGCCAAACAATTTTTTGAGACCACCCGGAGCATTGTACGTCCAGCCGTTCGTGGGCACCATAAAGCTTCGTCAACACGATCGTGAATCAAACGGTATAAATCCGGCCCGATATCATCACTAGGGAGCACCTGATTATAATCAAGGATGGCTGTATGAAGTCGAGTTGTTTGTTCTGCGATATTATTTCATTTGATAAGTGATGGACTATTGGATTTTGTTGGTAGGTACTTCTGAAACTTGAACAAACATTGAAGTATTATTGATGGGTAAGTTATTACACAATGGTAAATTATTACACAACGGTTCATCTACCAAGAAGGAGGGATTTTGTTGATCGGTACTTTTGCAACTTGACCAACCGTTGAAGTATTATTTATGGGCAAGTTATTACACAACGGTTCATTATACCTGACCACGAGGGTAGGTACCTACTGACCACAGAAAACAGTGATCTACGCAGAAGGGGCATCTATTTCACTCCTCATCAACAATTTTCCTTCAGAACTTCATTATTTGCGTTTCTTTTTGCCATTTTAGTTACTGTGCGTCACCGACAGAATTATTTTAGCAACATTAACTCGTGATTTAGGTAGGCAACTAGTCTGCGATCTACATAATATGTATAGAATAGTACATATTATATTATATTATATAGACGGGTTATCTATACAGAGAGCTGTGATCTGTAACAGAAGGGTTTTTTGTACAAAATAATAAACCGTTGTGCAGGGATTTGCAGCGTTTTTTCAATAACTCCGTTTTTCTCAGTTTTGGATTTTGTTTATAGGTACTTTTACAAAGTTAAGTATTATTGGGTAAATTATTACACAACGGTTTATTATACTATCTACGCAGAAGGGGCATCTATAAAGGTAAATTAATACACACCAGTTTATTATTTACCACATGCTTCATGAATAACTACAAATAATTAATTATTGAATTCCGCGCATTTGTAAGAAACTTCAATTCCGAGGCCGGCTCTAGTACTCTATTTAGGCTTTCCTGGGGGATGGTATTGACCACAGAAGACAGTGATCTACGCAGAAGGGGCATCTATACAGGTAAATAATAAACCCTTGTGTAATAACTTGCAGCGCTTTTTATTCCAGTTTTGGGGTCTAAATATGAAACAGAAATCATCAAAGTTTGAGGGAGGGGTTAATTTTTTTTCCCATGGTCGATTCCAAGGGTTTATTACTGAAAATAATAAACCAAAAATTGGTACCATGGACAATTTGCTCGTGCTGTCATGCTGCATGATTGAAACATTTGTTTTTTTTTTTAATCATGTTGCGCTTGGAAGCCTATTATTTATCTACCCTATTATATCCACTGGGGTTTCTACAATAAACACTTTTGACGACTTCAAAAATTCTACGAAAGTCGTGACGGCTGAAGAAGAGGTAACGAGGTATCTTTCCTTCTCCACCCATTTCCTCGGGGGAAACTTCAACCGAAACGCCGAGAGGATGACCTGGGGTGAGCCCTGAAAGTCAATGAGCCCGATTCCTCGGGTAAAAGGATTCACCCCGTTTTACATTGACTTGTTTTATTCTGCCGCGGATGTTTATTCGTGACCCCCTCCCCCTCATCCTATGAAAAGCAAACTGGATGAAAGAGGATTACCCTGCAGATTCGTAATGAAAGAAAATAGAGTGGAAATGACTTGGGAGGGCGGCGGACAAAACTTCGAGTCTGATCTCCGCGCTTTCCTTATGCCTTCCTTTCCGTAATGGAAGGATGAAAGAAGCATTTCCTCCGAAGGAAAAGCGAATCCGACCAGCGGGTGCTTCAATGTTAATGGTGGAAACCTTCCGGTGTTTGGAGACGTTGAGTAAATTTAATTTACAGTTGTGCTGAAACAGTGATTCTCAACCTTAAGGAGTGGGAGGGGTAGCAGGTGCGAAGAAATTTACAAATCCAAACTTCGGTTGTTACTGGACACAAAGATTTGCAGTTTTTCGTCTGGTGACTAAAATAACAAGTTTCTTATAATTTCTTACTAACCTCCTTATTAATGGCTTTATATGATTGTAAGTAATGAAGTTTCGCTCCGTGGGCAAGGAAATATGGCGTTTCATCAGAGAACTTTCAGCATCAAAGAAATTCAGGGACTAACCTGTTGACATCCCATCGAACAGGCAAAAAATTACATGAACATGCTACTGCTATTGAGTTTAGGTGCCCACTTTTCGACGAGAAGAAAATGAGGGCCAATCTATTAGTAGACGATTTGGGTCATTTTACCAGTGATGGTCTAATTTTGAGGTATTTTGAAAAAACTGTAATTCCTGGTTCATTAAATCTTTTAGGTACGTCGATGAAACATTAACAGTCGTTCAACAACGGTTGAACAAGAAAATAATTTCTTTCCAAATTAATTTCAAGTTGTTATCTGTGCTGGGGCGCATGTAATTGTCAGAAAATTCATTACATGCCTCCATAAAAACACAATAGAGTTTCAACTTGCAGCTTAGGGAGGTGCAACCATGATTTGGTTAGGGAACACTATAACACTGAAGATGTTAACTACACCAGGTTTCGACTTAGTTACATCGTCACACAACTCGCATCCTTCACGTGAGGTGCGCCGCATCGATTTTCTCAAGTTCTCCTTCACAGTCTAATCATGGATGTATCCCAATTCTCCAAGTTTCCGTTTAAAACTTAATGGCCGGTAGTTAACCGGATGCTGAAGGGGGAGGTGGGGAACGCATCATTTGCAAGGTCTCCGAGTGAGTTTGAAAATGTTTAATGGTAAACTTGGTATCCTCGCAATGAAACAGTATTATCATTATGGGCTCCGAGATGGAGATGGCGCCTAGACAAACAGGAGTGACTTAATTATGCCCATCTCACAATTGTTATCATTCTCCGTTAATTTACAAGGATTCTCTGATTTTGCATTCTCGTACACAATACTATGTGATTGGTATGTTATAACTACTGTGACAGTCGATACCACTCGTTACTAAATAATGATATACGGGGTGTTGACGAAACTACCTATCGGACATTTTGTGCAAGTTTAAGCCCATCTTGATTTTGGTTTATTATTTTTATTAATGCACCTTTGGAATCAAGCATGAAAAAAAAAATTTGTTTAACACCCCCTCAAGATTTGATGGTTTCCCTTTCAAGGTATGTAGAATCCGAAAATGCAGTAAAAACGCTGCAAATTATTACACAAAGGTGTATTATTTACCTGTATAGACGCCCCTTCTGCGTAGATCACTATTTTCTGTGGTCAATACCCTCGAGCTCACCCCAGGAAAGCCCTAAATCGAGTGCTGGAATTAAAGGGGCACCTGTATTAAAGTTTCCTACAAATGCGCGGGATACAATAATTCAATCATTAATTATTTAACAATTTGTGGTTATTCATCAACCACCATTCAAATGCAATAAAAAAATGTCTGCCCGTCCGCCGTACGCCGTACGCCGCACTTCGCTCTTTTCATAGTGTTACCATGAACTAAAATTAACGAAATTTGGAGTAGGTCCCGTTTGGGGTCCAGCTGGTCTTCGAAAAATAGGGGCTGAAATCTCCAGGACGCCGTTTTCTCGAATTTTTTTTGCATAGTTCTCGAACTTGGGAGTTTTTTAAGAACACCCGGAGCACTGTACGTTCAGCCGTTCGTTCACAGTGAGGCCCAGAATTTTGCGCCAACAGGCTTTTTTAACAGCATGGTGAATGAAATTGTATACAAATAGCCCAAATATCATCACTAGGGACGCGCTAACAATCGGGAATTGGCCCGACATCATCATTGCTAGGGAACACAGGATTATAATCACGGAGTATGAAGTCGAGTTGGTTGTTCTGTGATATTATTTCATTTGAAAAATGATGGCTCTTTTGGAGTTTGTTGATAGGTAGTGAAACTTGAACAAACATTGAAGTATTATTGAAGTATTATTACACAATGGTAAATTATTACACAACGGTAAATTATTACACAACGGTTAATTCTTACACAACGGTTCATTATACCATCTACGTAGAAGGGGCTGGAGTTTGTTGGTAGGTACTTTTGCATCTTTTTCCACTCCACATCAACGATTTCCCTTCAGAACTTCATTATTTGCGTTTCTTTATGCCATTTTATTTACTGTTTGTCATCGACAGAATTATTTTAGCAATATTCAACTCGTGATTTAGGTAGGTACCTAGTAACGAGTACGGGGTTAGGCACTAACCTACGGTGGATCTGCGATCTACATAATATGTATAGAATAATACACATTATACTATACCTATAGACGAGTTATCTATACAGAGAGCTGTGATCTGTAACAGAAGGGTATTCTGTACAAAATAATAAACCGTTGTGCAGGGATTTGCAGCGTTTTCATTTTAAAAATTATGGATCTTTTGGATTTTGTTGGTAGGCAAATGTTGAAGTATTATTGGGTAAATTATTACACAACGGTGTATTATTTACCTTACGCTTCATGAATAACTGCAAATAATAATTATTGAATGATTGTATCCCGCGCATTTGTATGAAACTTTAATTCCCGGGCCGCCTCCAGTACTCGTTTTAGGGCTTTCCTGGGGGGAGCTCGAGGATACTGACCACAGAAAACAGTTATCTATGCAGAAGGAGCATCTATACAGGTAAAAATAAACCGTAGTGTAATAATTTGCAGCGTTTTTTGCACTGGATTCAAATACCACATTTTCCTGACGTGCGTATGCACAAAGCTTGTGCAACGCAAGTAACGTGATTTTTTTATATACAGACCCCATTTTGCATAGCAGAATGGGATTTTGCGCAAAATTTCATGAAGTAATAACCCACTTCTAGATGTATTTGTATTTATTACAGCGTGTGTATTATACAAATTTGGTGGTTGCCCAAAAAATGTCACCAGTGAACCCATACCTACCCATGCTTTTGCGGTGTTTTTCAATACGAAAATATTTCTTCTGTCAATAACCGAAGCGCGCTCCGACGAAATGCGATTTTACTGCGCGTATTTATATGAGGAGCTTAAAGGAAATTGCGTGGTGAATATACCCCACGTTCCTATGTAAAATAGCTTATTAGTGTCAGCTCACTCAAACAATACCTTATAATAATACTAGTGGCCTGCCTGATGCTGCGTTACTTGGCGAGGCACAACCAACTCGATGAATTATGTAAGTCTGAGAGACCTTGTTACATTCTCGATAGTAAATCATACAATGCATCTTTCTAAATGAAACTTGAGCTTTATAATAGTGATACATACAGAAAATACTGACAGATCCCATCGAAAATTTATATTCTCCTGTTCAAATTTATTTATAATTTTCAAACTGATTTTAGCAGGCAGATAAAAGTCTATCAAATTCGGTGAAGATCAAGACCAGCTCATATAAGAGAAGTAGGTAGTACCTACACAAATATCTCAGCACTATAAAAAATATACGTGGTGAGTGGTAAGTTTGTTGGTTTGGGAAGGTGAGGTTAAAGAGGTGAGGTTGAGAAAGTGAGGTTGGATGAAGAGAGGAGTATGTGAGCTTATCCCCACGGTTCTCACCACCTTTGATATGCCTCGAGATAGGAAATATCCATCTGGTTCTCACCACGTTGGATATTGGGATAAACAAATATCCTTCCGGTTCTCACCACGCTTGATACTGGAAATGAAAGGTAGGAAAGTACCCGTCCGGTTCTCACCACGGTGCATACTTGGAAGGAAATTCTCATCCAGTTCTCACCACATTGAGAATGTAGGGTTTAGGAGAAGGGTGAGTTGAAGAGGAGTGAGGTAATGTAAGAAACAGAGAAGGTTCGAGAGAGATCGGTAGAATGTCGAGCTGGGCAAGCCGGGCGCCTTATAAAAGCGCATCTACCCTCCCCCGGTCCACCGACGGACATTGGAAGCCATTGGGGTCCTTGGAGGGAGAGCTTCCTGGCTTTGTCCCTTGCATCACGCAGGTCGACTTCTCCGCGTCTTTATTGGTAAAAATCTAATATTTACAGGAATGGTATATTTTAAGGGTACCGTGACAATATAATAACAAAGTTTTGAAAATAAAGGTAGTTTTGTAACATGAGGTATTTCGGAATAAGTGAGAAATATCTCACAGTAATAGTGCGGAGGTAAGGTTACCATAATATATAATTATTGCGTGCTGAAATACTGCATCATGTCCCAATTTACGACGGTAATAGGACACCAAAGCAGGGTAGATGAGAAAATACGTCCGTAACTAAGAATGTTCATTTTTCATATCAAATCACTGTAAAGTTAGATCTTCTGGATAGAACTTGACGCAGGTAATTCAACGACACCTGAACTGTTTTCATTGGCCGAGTTGTTCGGGTTTCACAGATCAAATATAGTCATTGTCAAAAAATACATTTTAGATGTTATATTTTTCTCTACCATTGTCTTGAAGAATTATTGAACGCAAATTGTAGAATCTCATTGAGTTTTTGTGGACAAAGCGATTGTAACTTCTCATATGGCCATGCTGCATGGTTGGACAGTTCGCTACACTCGAAATCTTACTGCGATTTTACTCGTACTAAGATTTAACTTTACTAGTAGTAATATCGGAAACTCTTTGACATTTTACTACAATTAGTGAGTACTACTCCCACGTAACACTCTCGGGCCAAATATTTATCACTATAAGACAATCTCAGACATCAAGTCAGATTGCCCTACATAATATACATCGACAGTATTATATTTGGTGTGTATTATTTGTATGTATTATTGATTGTACTATGTGTATTGTAATGTGTTATCCAAGTGGCATATAATTCGAAACATATAGGGCGATGTTTCATCACAAATTGCACTTCTTCCTCACCTACTTGTCTCGTAGCTACCCTCCCGCTGTTTTCTGTTCACCCGTGATTTTTGAAGAAGCATACTGAAGTTTATACCCTAATATCCATCCACCTTAAAATACCACTCAGACAGCACAGCCAGAATGATAAGTGGATTTGCAAATAGTTCACGTCAATTGGCGATTACTTTAGTCAACGCCACAGAATAATTGTAACCTTTGTTCTGGATTTGCATCATACTTACCATTTCAAGAACGGTTGAAATTAATTTATCAAGATGTCACTGGCGAGGAATGCTCGGGATCGAATCGGATTACTCCTTCTGAAGTTGGCCGAGTTGAGGCCGCCCTGGGAATAATTTGCATGGCAACTTCCAACAATTCTCAACTCCTCGAGATCGATGTAATAATATGTATCTGATGAGCCAAGGGTGAATCCCAGGCGAGGACTGGGCGGAAAGTTCTGTTCTACCAACCCTGCAAGTCATCAGCTGGCTGGAAGTGAACTAGATAATCATCGTTCACTATCATCAATATTAGATAGTTTAATTCATTCAACGACGGAAATTATGTTTCATGGTGTTGTCTTGATTTGACTAGAAACATCTCTCAAATGTCTTTAATAATAAATATTGTATTTTATTACAATGCACAATATATAGATATAGAGATGCCATTTACGAACGAAGTAAGAGGTATTTAGTACTAGAGTTCTGGTAAATTTCACAGGCCACAAGCCAATTTCGCAGAATGCATTTTTACTTCCTCACTACCGAAGGTAGGGAAGCCTTGGAGGTCCGCAATATCCGCACGCAGCTCTTTGAGGACACTAGTGAGCAACAGCAATGGTCAGTACGACTCGACCATCGGATTACCAGAGCACAGCGGCTTCACAGCACCACTGATGGAGCAGAATTTGTGAGATCACGGGACACCAGAGTCAGCACTGCATGGATCAGGAAACCGTCAGCAAGAATGCACGGCTGGAAATCCCTAGGTCTGGTGAAGGTTCACTCTGGTTCTCTGCCCACCAGGATGAGGCATTCAAGGGGTCAGCGTACCGGAACTACCCATCACTATCGAATGGGTTGTCACAACATAAATGAAACGCTGCTCTTGTCCTCCAGGTCTGCCCCTCCAAGGTGCGACCTAGGTGCGCCCGTCATAATGCTGCCCTGGACCTGCTGCATGGTTATGCACGACGCAAAGGATGGCGGGTGTGACTTGAGCCCCACTTCAACCTAGTGGATTGGAGCTATCGACCAGATCTCTTGGTGGTGACACCAAGAGAGGCCTTCATCATTGATGTCTCTGTGGTCTCTGGATCCCGATCCCTCGCTGACGTCAATACTGCCAAGATCCTTAAGTACCAGGTGGATGAGCTGCTACAAGCAGCAGCAGGACTGGCAGACATCCGGCCTGGCCGGATAAAGGTGATTGGCGCAACCATCACCTGGCGCGGTGTGTGGCATAGTGGGTCAGCAGCAGATCTCAAAAGGGTGGGCTACCCAGAATTCATACTTGAATGGATGACCACGCGAGTCCTAACAGGAGGAGCGTTTATATGGTCTGCATTCAGGAGAACCGCCGCTCAGCGTGTGGCCGGCCGACCATGGGGGCGCCGTGGGGCCCGGAGCTGAACTCAAACCTTCAATTGGGAGGAGAGAAGCCGCCTGACGGCCCAGCCATAAGAGGCCCAAACCTCCTCCCTCCATCAACTGGGCCTATGGGTTTTTCGTGGACTTGAAATCCGCATTCGATGCCGTTGACCATCGCCACTTGTTTTTCAAACTCTCTGCGATTGGTGTGTCCAACAGGTTCCTGACGATTCTGAGGAATTTGTATGACGGCATGATTTCAGCTGTATGGACATCTAATGGAAGGACGGAGTATTTCACAGTAGAATCAGGGGTTAAACAAGGGTGTCCAATAAGCTCAATATTATTTGCCATATTCGTAAATGATCTCGTAAGTGAGCTAGTCCACGGTGTTAGTGTTGGGGGCGTCACACTCAAGACATTACTATATGCAGACGATTTGGTTATCATTATAGATGATCCAGCAAAAATGCAAGAAAATATCAACGCGCTCAGCACCTACTGCAAAACGTGGGATCTGAAAGTCTATCTAGCCAATTCCAAGATCATGATTTTTCAGAATGGTGGCAGAAGACGGACTGAGAGATGGACATTTGAGGGCAACGACGTGGAGATAGTGTCGGCCTATAAATATCTAGGAGTGCTCCTTATACCCCGGCTATCCTTTGCCCAGCACGTCAGACAAAAGGCTGTATCGTATAAGTTCGCACTCAATAACGTGTGGGGGAAGTTGTTCGGTGATCCATCAATCCCAACTAAATCAAAAATGCATGTTTTCCACGCTGCTGTATGGACAATTATTCTCGCATACGCTGCTCCGATTTGGGGATTGCATGAGTTTAAAGTGGCGGAATGGGCGCAGAACATGTTTATACGCAAGCTCTTTCGTTTACCAGGCTTTGCCCCAAACTACATTTTACTTCTCGAAACGGAACTTGACCCGATATCTGTGTACACACTGCAGCTACATCAGAATTACGTCGTGAAAGTAGTGGATTTGCCTGACTCGCGTCTGCCCAAAGTGGTGGCAAGGGAGTTGATAGAGAGAAACTTGGACTGGGCGAAGCATTGGAAGGACAGAGCTGAGAAATACGGTTTTACTTGCAACTTGGCACCCATGGACGGTAGGACTCTCATAGTAGATTCGGACCAACTACTGGTCAAGTATAGAGATGAATGCCGGAACGCTGCTATTCAGAGGGTGAATGCGTCGGAAAATTGCACCCTTTACCGCGAACTGAATCCTCAAATTAAATCGGCCAGCCTGGTGAAGGAGAACACTATTGACGCATATGGTGGAAGATGGATGTTCAAACTCAGAGGTGAGCTTCTTCACTTAAACGCCAAACCGTACGAAACGAGCCGAAATGAAGAATGCTCCATGTGTAGCAGGCACGAACTGGAGGACACGTTCCATTTTCTTTGTATGTGCCCTGTGCTTTCGGAATTCCGAGTGATGGCATTCAATCGGGCAAGTCTGGATCGGGATGGGGCAGTTCGGGTCCTTGATGGCGAGGGATGGCCACAAGCTGTCCTGTTCTGCAAGCTAGCTTGGCGGTACAGAGCGATGATGGTAAGGGAATTCAATTTTTGAATCGCGACATAAATTCGTAGATTGACAAATCCCTTTAGTAGCCTTCCTGAAGACCCTAAGGCGAACTTTTGCGTCAACTCGTCGGTGGGTTATTATTATATATTTTACTTTTATTTTTTATATGCTTCAATAATGTGTGACAATACTAAGGCCAACACTTCCGACAGGCGGTTGGAAAAACCAAGTCGTATTGTTTATTTTTCAAAATAAGAGCGCATTATTTTGTATTTTGAACAATAAACTTTTTTCTTCTTCTTCTTCTAATGGTCGAAATCGACTGAAATTTGGAAGGTAGGTGCGGGTTGGGTCACAGATGGTCCCATACAAAAATCATTGAAAAAGTACAGTAACTTTCGTCTGCGCATGCGCAAACGTGAAATACTTGAAACGCCCAAACCACCTTAAATATGGTTGAAATGAGTTCTAATTCGGAGGGTCTATCAGGAATAACACTATAATAGTTGCACATGAATTTCATCAGAATCGTACTGTAACTTTCCTCTGCGCATGCGCGAACATGAAATGTTGACCATTACCTTGTAACGCTTCTAACTAGGTACACGAAAAATAGTTGTAGCGAGCTGAAATTTTGCGGGTGCACGCAGGTTGGATCGCAAATGGTCCCGTTTCAAAATCATGGAAATCGTTCCGTCTGCGCATGCGAAAACGTCAAATACTTGAAACGCCCATAAGTACTTTCCTTTGCATCGTTGAAATGAGTTTATATTTGGAGGGTCGATCAGGAATAATACTTTGATAGTTCCATATGGGTTTCATTGGAATCGTGCTGTAACTTTCCTCGGCGCATGCGCGAACCTGAAATTTCGACCGTTTTCTTGTAACGCTTCTAACTATGCGAAAAATAGTTGTAGAGAGCTCAAATTTTGAGGGTGCACGCGGGTTGGATCACAGAGGTTCCGCATCAAAACGAGCCTTCCCAACTGTTCTATACGTCCATGTGATTAGTGTGTGTAGTGAGGAAGCTATACTGCCTACTCGAATTGGCAGACGTTTTTTACACGTGGCAAGAGTAGGTAGTACAAGAGAATGCATTTAATTAAGCAACGAATTCAACTTGTAAAGCACGCGGAATGTAAACAAGCAGTCTACAAGCGGACTTTTAGCACCCAGTTACAAATGTATTTTTTCCTATACCTTATAATTTTCTACCAGCCGCTATTCTACTATTTTACATAGTGGCCGATATTCAACACAACTCAACTCGCCTGAAAATGTTCCGTTTATGCCTATTCAGTTTTCAGATGAGTTAATTTCAAACGACCGGAAAATGTTACTGTGTTTTGGTATGCAATTATTGATCAATGTTAATAACTGTACTGATTTACTGTTTCAAAGTGGTGTGTTGATTAAGAATTTAAAAAAATTTAAATCGTAGGTATAAGTATGAATGTTGTTCTTTCCATCAAGTCGAATACCGACGGGAAATTGTATGTTTGAACACACTTTCAAAAATGTCTTGGCCAATAATTTTTCTTCGGAATATTGAACAATTTTGACTTTTCAAAAACCACAGTAAATTAGAAAAAAATTAGAACATGCTTCACATAAAAATGTCACTTCTCAGTGTTGCAATAAATTACAATAACTTCCACTGTTGCGACTGTAACTTGTTCACAATAAATTGTTGGTAGGTACACAATGTTGCACTTGTAAACTTGTGCACTTGAAATTTGGTCCATGACACTGGCCCCAAAAGTGTTTTTCGCATGCCAGTTGTCGACACCTCATTGTAAACCGCACTAACTCCTTTTCGTGTCGGGATGAGCGAGTACCTACTAAAAAATCTCCTAGTACCCGCAGATTTTCATATTACCCTTCGAATCGGGAAAGGCACTGGAACGCATATCAATCGACCCCAGTTTGATTTATGAAAGCGGAGAAAGGTGTCATAAAAGGCCTCGTTGGGATTCACGTCTGCCATTCGAAAGCCTCACAGTTGCGACGGGTGAATCAAGGCCACCACCCCGCGTGTCAACATGTCCGGAATGTACCGACTTTTATTGGAAAACGGAACAGTTACAACAAAAAAACGCTGCAAATTATTGCACATCAGTTAATTAGTATCCTGAATAGGTACCTACCCCTTCTGCGTAGCTCACTGAATGCCTAATAATTACCGTAAGACCGTGAATTATTAGGGTCGTTTTTTGCAGTGAATACCTACCTATACCTACGTACACACACACACACACACACACACACACACACACACACACACACACACACACACACACAGAGACACGACCAAAATTCCATCAGAGTCGAAGTATAAGCTCTTCCACGTTTGGAAACACAGTTAAATGTATATGCATTTTCAACCGTCCCCTTCTTCTGTAACGTGTCATTTCGGCCCCACGAACCCCCACCCGGTTATTTTTGAAATTCCTGTGGTTATCTAAGTAGGACACTCGATATATTGCAACATTTTCACCTGACTTCGATATAATTCGTGCGTGAATGGGTAAGTAGGTATGGTGGGTTCTATTTACACTCGCGATGAAATCGTGAAAACATATATCAAAATAAAAAAATCAGTCATGCAGCATGACTTAATGAGCGAATTTTCAAAGAAATATTCGAATTAATGGCTATGGTTTTGAATAAAGGAAAACTTCGGTCTAAAATTTGGTTTTCTATGTATATTCTCTTCGTATTTATTTTAATTTGTACGTTTTGTCCATCCTGATTCTACCGTTTGTTTATTACGTAATTGTACTAAGTGCTTATTTATTTGATCGCTGTGGGTAAATTCAAGGAGTTGTACTAATCGTTTGCCTCCCCCTTTTTTGCTTCGAACTCTCGTCTTCAATTAATACTTCTCACATTTTTCAATCTGACCACTCTAAGGGGGTGGGGGTAAGAGTTTAAAGATTATCCTAGTTTTGGGTAATTTTTGCGCACTTTAAATGCTCTAATTTAAGAACGGATTTAGATATCTAAAATCCGATTTCACTATCGTGTTCAGCGTGCAAAAACCTTTAAAATGAGGGGTCACTTGTTGGAAAATAACATTTTGGGGATTTTTGGGTAATTTTTGCGCACTTTAAATGCTCTAATTTGAGAACGGATCAAGATATCTAAAATCCGATTCCACCATCGTGTTCAGCGTGCAAAAACCTTTAAAATGAGGGGTCACTTGTTAGAAAATAACATTTTGGGGATTTTTAGGTAATTTTTGCGCACTTTAAATGCTCTAATTTGAGAACGGATCAAGATATCTAAAATCCGATTCCACCATCGTGTTCAGCGTGCAAAAACCTTTAAAATGAGGGGTCACTTGTTGGAAAATAACATTTTGGGGATTTTTGGGTAATTTTTGCGCACTTTAAATGCGCCAAAACCCTCCTTAGAGTAGGCCAATTTCGCCCATCTTCGAACTTAGCCTTTCGATTGCCAAGATAGATTTTTTGTGCAAATTTGAGCTGTTTATCTCAATTCTATCGAGAGTTATCGTCTGGAGTGACACATATATAAATAAATATATATATATATATACATATAAAAAAGTGTTAAATTTCAGGAATCGTTTTAGAATGGTCTGAAACGGATTTCTATGAAGAAAATTTCCAAAAATTTATATTATTTAAATTTCGAAGCCATTGCAATAGCTTCATTTTCTTTGAAAATTCGCTAAAACGCTGCAAATCATTACACAACGGTTTATTATCTACCTGTATAGATGCTCCTTCTGCTTATATCACTGTTTTCTGTGGTCAATCTAGTACTGGAGCCGGCCCCGGAATTAAAGTTTCATACAAATGCGAGGGATTCAATAATTCAATCAATAGTTATTTGTAGTTATTCATGAAGCATAAGGAAAATAATAAACCATTGTGTAATAATTTACCTGTATACATGTCCATTCCACGTAGATAGTATAATAAACCGTTGTCTAATAATTTACTGCTGCGTGATAATTTACCGCTGTATAATAATTTACCGTTGTGTAATAATTTACCCAATAATACTTCAGCGTTTGTTAAAGTTACAAAAGTACCTATAAACAAAATCCGAAAGATCCATCATTTTTCAAATAATGAAATAATATCACAGAACAACCAACTCGACTTCCATCCGTGATTATAATCAGGTGCTCCCAAGCGATGATATCTGGGCCGGATTTAATCCCGTTTGATTCACGATCATGTTGACGAAGCTTTTCGGTGCAAACGAACGGCTGGTCTTAAAATGCTCCGGGTGGTCCCAAAGAATTTCAGTTCAAGATCAATTTAAAAACGTTAACCATGCCCTTATATTGAAAGTTTTCGAGCTACGGCGTTATGAAAATTTGAACCACTAATTTTCACCCCTGAGATGACTGAAGGTAATGCCGAGCTTCGAGGACCATCTAGACCCCAAACGGGGTCTAGATCAAACCAAACTTCATCAATTTTGGTTTGTGGTAACTAAGAAAAGTGCGAAGTACGTCCTAAGACGGGCATAGAGAAATTTTTTAATTGCATGTTCGATTCCTTGAAACGTAATCCATCAAATTCTGAGGGGGAGGTTAAAATTTTTTTTTACACGCTCGATTCCAAAGGTTTATTATTGACAATAATAAACTAAAACGGAGTTATTGAAAGGTTGTCTATTTACACTAATACACAAAAAATATATGTTATAACAGTAAGTGATTTTTTAAAATAATGTATAAACTTTTGGTCATTACTGGAAATAGACAACCTTTCAATAACTCCGTTTTTTTTATTTTACATAGGTACCCCCTGCAACAGGAGTTTCTAATTTAGGGTCTTACGCTAACAGGAATTCAGTGATCTACTCAGAAGGCATATCTATACAGGATGATAATAATAAACCTTCGTGTAATAATGTGAAGCGTTTTATCCTTGGGGGGGGGGGGGGGGGGGGGGACAGAATTTTGCGACACGACGGATTTGTAATTTCCAAGGATTTTCACGTGCAACCACTAGTAGAGAATTTCAGCTCTGTCGGTTTACATCCCACGAAATTCGCGAACCACTTGTTGGAAAGCTCACAACTTGTCGTGTAAGGTCTCGCGCTGCCAAAATCTAGCCTGAAAAAATATCGATGATTCAATGTTTTTTCATGAAGAGGAAAACCAATTTCTTCCATAATCTCCCGAGGTTTTTTTGGAAAATTGCTCTTGAAATTTTTCTGCCATTACAAACATTTTTGAGGAATCTGGAGTTTTTATCTGATAGCCAAGTTCGAGCGACTTTAACAAGTACACTTGCTAAAACGATTTGCTTTCGTTAGCTCCCTCCCAAAAGACGCCGCCCGACGCGAACAATCCCGTCGTTCATCTTCACTCCCCTTTCACAATAGAATACTACAGTTTAGCTAAATAATATAGTAGTTACAGCCTAATTAACGTGGATTTTGTACGAAGGTAGAACCCGTTGATTGCTCTCAACCAGATCTTCTCTATTTTAAACGGAAGAGAGTTTCCACAGTACAACTGTTGTGCAGTATGCCTGCAGTACGCAATGGTCTTGTGGGAGTAATTTGGTTTATTATTTTCAATAATGAACCATTGGAATCGAGCATGAAAAAAAAATTCTTACCCCCCCCCCCCCCCCCCCCCCTCAAAATTTGATAGTTTACGTTTCAAGGTATGTAGAATCCAAAACTGCAATAAAAATATTTCTGTCTGTCCGCCGTACGCCGTACGGGCCACTTTTCTTAGTTACCATGAAACAAAATTGATGAAATTCGGGTTATAGGTTCCGTTCGGGGTCTAGTTGGTCCTCAAAGCTCGACGTTACTGTCAGTCATCTCTAAGGGGTTCAAAATAGGGGTTGAAATTTTCAAAACGCCTATACCTTTTTTTACGTGAAGTTTTTCTACTGTTTTAAATAGTTCTTGAACTTACGAGTTTTTTAAGACCACCCGGAGCACCGAAAGTCCAGCCGTTCGTCCACAGTAAGGCCCCGAAGTTTGCACCGACAGGCATTTTCGACTCCAGGGTGAATGAAATTGTATACATCAGACCAAATCTCGTCACCAGGGACGCGCCGACAATAGGAAATTGCCGGAGATAAAATCATTGCTAGGGACCACCTGATTTTATTGGCGGAGTATGAAGTCGAGTTGGTTGTTCTGTGATATTATTTCATTTGAAAAATGATGGCTCTTTTGAAGTTTGTTGATAGGTAGTGAAACTTGAACAAACGTTGAAGTATTATTGATAGGTAAATTATTACTACACGATGGTAAATCATTACTCAGCGGTAAATTATTACACAACGGTTCATTATACCATCTGCGTAGAAGGGGCTGGAGTTTGTTGGTAGGTACTTTTGCAACTTTTTTCACTCCTCATCAACAATTTCTTTTCAGAACTTCATTATGTGTGTTTCTTTTTGTTAGATACTGTTTGTCATCGGCAGAATTATTTTAGCAACATTTAACTCGTGATTTAGGTAGGTACCTAGTAACGAGTACGGGGTTAGGTACTAACCTACGGAGGGTCTGCGATCTATATCATATGTATAGAATAGTACATATATGAAGGGTTATCTATACGGAGAGCTGTGGTCTGTAACAGAAGGGGGTACAAAAGGGTTCTGGGTAGAAGGGTTCTGTACAAAATAATAAACCGTTGTGCAGGGATTTGCAGCGCTTTTTCCTCTCCTCTCCGGTTTCCGGCCTGCGGGGGTGAATTCTCCGGGATAGTGACTATCGAGAAATGTGGTTTGTCATGGACCTGTTCGTTTTTATACAATTGTCTTTAATCACTGTTTGATTCAAGTATTGGTGGAGTCTGGACAGTCCTGCTCAGGACGAACCATGTCGGTCCTAAGGTGTAGTACTCGGTTCTGGGTTACCTACCCCATATTTGTCTAAAGAGACTCTGCGTAGCTTAACCCCACATTTAAAACTGACGAAGCCAATTCGCGCGAACCAGAGTAAGATACAGCAGTATTTTAGGGTTGAGAGGTAGTGGTGACATATTATTTATGGTATAATCATAGGATTTATAGGTGGACATGTGAGTTTCAGGAAAGAAATCTCTAATTTCTGAAAGATAATATGAATAAATAATGAGTATTTCTAAACATGTACGGTGCCGTTGTTGTCTGACATACATTAATTGCCACTATATGCTCATGCTCTAATAATACTTTCATGGTAACTATTGAAAGCATTGGTCCCCTCAGTGACGAGCACTTTAAAGCTTGTACTGTTAATGACCGCAGCTAATGGCAATACACTAGTCGAATATTTCGTAGCATACAAAGCAAAGTAATAGAACACTGTGATAATAAACACCTACAGCCGGCGTCTACGAGATTTACGCGTATTGAAATTTGACGAAGGTTAATTGGCATAATGGATAGGCCCTACTGGGCCAAATGGGTAATCAGCATCGGCTTCTAGACTCATGGGTTTAGATTTTACCTTCGCCTCATCATTCACATTCTAAGTGGCTGTTGTATGAGTGTATCTGTACTTCTGTAGGATCGTCGGCGTCTAGGAGAAGCCAAGCCCGGTGCGAAGGGGTGCCGCCAGAGCTTGCCTTCCTTAATGGAATCCGCGACCGGGTCGATTCCCCTCTACCCACAGGCACATGAAAACGGGGACTTGATGAAGTACGCGTGATAAGCATAATATTATCTTCAACAGCTGTTGTTTCGAAATTGAACACCCAAATCCGACATCGTGAAAATCCAGCAACGTTGGCTTAGGAAGATAATTTGTGACATAAAAGATGGGACATGAGAACACTTTTAGATGCCCGATGAAGCAATCTTACATAATTATTAGTTTGTTCACGGTTTTCTTTAATGAGCCTTTACAACTAAGGATGAAAAAAAATGAGAACCCCATCAAAAATTGATGGTTCGCGATTCAAGGTAAGGCCTGCGGCGGACAGACATAAATGTTGGTTTATTATTTTCAATAATGAACCTTTGGAATCGAGCATGGAAAAAAAAACTAACCCCCCCCCCCCCCCCCTAAAAATTTGATGAACCCGAAAATGCCATAAAAATGCGGCGGGCATTTTACGGCGGGTACGCCGCACTTAGCACTTTTCTTAGTTACCATGAACAGAAATTAATTAAATTTGGTTTGTAGGTCCCGTTTGGGGTCTAGTTGGTCCGCGAAGTTCGGCGTTACTGTCAGTCATCTCTAAGGGGTGAAAAATAGGCGTGGAAATTTTCAGAACGCCGTAACTCGAAAAATTTCAATAAAAGGGTGTGGTTTTTATACGTCTTTAAATTTATCTTGAACTAAGAATGTTTTGAGACCACCCGGAGCATTGTACGACCAGCCGTTCACTTGCACCGAAAATCGTCGCCAACCAATCCGGCGATTGGCGAAGATATCATCGCTAGGTAGCACCTGATTATAATCACAGATGGCTGTAATAAGTCGAGTTGGTTGTTCTGTGATTTGAAAAATAATGGTCATTTGGATTTTGTTGATAGGTACTTTTGCAACTTGAACAAACGTTGAAGTAATATTGGGTAAATTATTACACAACGGTGAATTATTACGCAAGGGTAAATTATTACACAACAGTTTATTATACTATCTACGCAGAAGGGGCATATATAGGTAAATTATTACACAACGGTTTATTTTTGCCTTATGCTTCATGAATAACTACAAATAATTAATTAATGACTGAATTATTGAATCCCACGCTTTTGTATGAAACTTTAATTCCCGGGCGGGCTCCAGCACTCCATTTAGGGCTTTCCTGGGGGAAGCCACAGAAAACAGTGATTTACGCAGAAGGGGCATCTATACAGCTAAATAATAAGCCGATGTGTAATTAATTTGCAGCGTTTTCGAACAAAGCGGAGGAATTTTCTTTAAAATATTTTTGCTACACGTTATGCTTCACATAATGATGGATAGAATACCTACTTGAATCAACCGCATACTAATGAAACTGTAGGTAACTGCCGGCTACTCCATTTTGGGCTTTCCTGGGGGAAGCACAATGGTAGGTATTGGCCACAGAAAACAGTTATCTGGACAGAAGAGGCCTCTATACAGGTAAATAATACACCTTTGTGTAATAATTTTAGAGCGTTTTTTGGGAGCTGTTTGAGGTGGAATTTCTCCTTCCAATAACTGGTGCAACGCACTAAACGTACTCGTAGTCAGCCTTGGTAGTATTTAAACAAGAAAGCTATATTATCTTTTTACACAATAGCACGAATATTTATTTGAAAATTCGCTCCTATAGCTATGCTGCATGTCTGGAACTTTATATTGTGCTATTTATAATTAACCTGATGCATTGGATACTAGTTGTGCCGTACAATGACAGACCATGGAATGGCGGTGTGTGGGGGTATGATGGAGGGCGAAAGTGACTACCCCCTCGCCCGACACCGGTCACCAGAAGTAGATCGTCGTATAAAAACCAAAGGCGTCGCCCGACGCCCCGTCAGTCCGTCCAGTCACGATGAGCCGGTGGTGCGTTTACTTCGTCGCCCTCCTCGCAACGCTTCAGGTAACTCAAAAGTCGACATAATCAATACCACCATTGTAAGTAACAGTCATCAATTCCAATTTGAATGTTATTCCTGACGACCGCTCAGGACGGTATCGGGCACTAAACTTCAGCGATTTTTCTAACACGAAGCAAATTGAGTGAATTTAACATCGACACGAATGCTGGCTATGGTCCAACCAGAAATTTTCAGATGGATATGTGCATGGTTGAGAAACGTGATGAACCAACTTTATTGTTTGAACCAAAGTTTGAACTCTACTTTAAAGCTCATTCATCGCACTTGACAAGAAACTAGTAACTCATTAGCGATCTAACAGAATGTAAGACGAACTTTTCGGGGTTGTTCCCTGAAATGAAGGAACATCTTCGTCAGAACAACAAGATTTATCCTGAGACAAAAGGCTTCTGTTTCCATTGGTTCTATGTTACGTTCTATATCGGGTACCAACAAGTTGTCCATTCGACTCGCGCATTAGGTAGATAGTTTAAGATCTAAATTGTGATCTGACCACCATTTTTCTACTTACGCAACCTTTATACTCATGAAACGAGGCAAAAAGCTAAACTGTTCTCATTTGGATTCCTTCTCATTAGTTTTAAGAGATTATGCTTTCCAAGAGTAGGAACTTAATTTATGCACATAAAAACGAGTTGTAGAGATGCAGCTTTTTCTCTCACGCGAGTCGCAGCCTTTTCCCTCCGAATGACGTGGCTACCAAAATACCATCAAATCCCATGACAATAAGCAACGATGCCAATCGCTTCACACACTGCGTTACACAGTGTACTTTTCGGAAGCCCGTCAGTCTTGCAAGTGGTAGGTTTATTGTCATGCAACATTCAAATCCTTTGAAATACTGGCAAAAATACGTAAAAATTGGAAGAAAACTAACTCACGCAGTTTTTTCCTGTGAGGCCTGTGACTCCCTTGGGCAGAATCGCGGTGAATTCTTTCAGCCCGGATTACGATATAACTGACATTATTGGAAACTTTGTGTGTTTTTTAGATCTGCCGGGGGTTGGAGGTGTTGGACTGCTTGGTAACAGGGGCGGATGGCTGTCTCGAGGGACATCTGCGGCAAGCGATTACCAGAGCCGAAGTTCTACCTACTCTGAAGATAACCAGAGACCTGACCATCGTCTCGAACCCCGAAGTAAGTATTTATTTATTTTTATTTATTTAGAAATATACGGGCAAAGCCCAATTACAAAGAGAAAACAGAATAAAAAACACAGCCTCGTACAGAGTACAGAAAAAGGAAATAAAAAAAGAGAAGTAATCAAAAACTATACAAAATATATTTATATGCGTTACTAAATTAAATGCTATTCCGAATTAATCTTTTCAGATGACCAATAGAGTCGTAAAACAAATCAAAACCGTCATCCGCTACCAAACGGTTTAGGGTTCGCTGTGCTCTGAGAATGGGATTATTAAATAAATAATTAGTGGTACAGGACGGGACATAAAATAAATCGTTACTTCTAGTATGGTGCAGGGGGGCATGAATATTAATCATTTGCAGCAGGTGGGGGCAGTCAATCTTATTATGAATCAAACTGAAGATGAACACGCAGTCCGCGATCTGGCGACGCCGATCAAGAGTGTCAATGGCCCAAAGCCGAAGGACACTTCTATAATCAAAGCCAAGCCAATCGATGGGCTGCATAAAGGCAACGTACCGCGCAAAACCACGCTGAACACGCTCAATCCGCTCGCTCGCATTCGCATAGAAAGGGGACCAGATGATCGAGCCATACTCCAGCACAGAACGCACAAGTGCATTGTACAGAGCGACCAGAGCCTTGACATCGGTAAAATCCCTAGTGTGACGCTTCAAAAACCCCAAGGACCTCATCGCCCTCATACAAACACTATCAATATGAGAAACGAATGTCAACCGCGTGTCGAAGATTATACCAAGGTCTTTAATTTCATTTACTCGGTTTAAACTCACACTATTAAAAGTGTAGTTGAACAACAATTGGTTGGCGGATCGACCGAAGGTTATGACCGCACGCTTATCAACATTCATAAACAAATTATTGTTTACACACCATACCGACAATGAATCGAGAGCGCTCTGAATATTCAAACAATCAGACCCTGACCCCACCATAGAATAAATTTTTAAATCGTCAGCAAAAAGAGAAAAATACACATTATCTGAAAAAATCGATACAATATCATTAACAAAAATAAGAAAACAAAAAGGGCCAACGTGTGAACCCTGCGGCACTCCCGATGTGGCAGCGAACGGAGCAGACAATGAAGATTTAAGTATTAGGACAAGTATATTTTAAAATGTTTGGCTAAACCACGTAAATTCTCAAGTATGACCTGTGAAAAAAATTTAAAGGTGAAAACATATTATTAAGCAATGCTGATGGCGTTATAGGAGGCGCCCACTGGACGGTGTAGATTACTCGTATAATCGCACTGCAGTTACTCGGACTTGATTCTCTAAATTCTTTGATAACCTGGATGAACCGGAACATAATGAACCGCTGAAACAAATCTGAAAACAAACTGTATCTCAAACTATGTTTAACTGTTTACACCCAGCCGCTCTCCACCCAGCCTATTAAGACGGCATGTTGTTTGAGCGTGGATTTCTGTCTCGCACATGCGCAGACCGATGTTGAAATCTGATTATGGTGAAACTGATATGAAACCAACTAAACCCTCATCCACCCTTCAAATTTCAGGTCCTCACGACCACTCATTCAGGTAGGTATAAGCGTGGCAAAGATTTCACGTTCGCCCAAGCACAAAAGAATGTTACTGCCCGGTTTTTATGTAACCCACTTGGGATCATCCCCGCACCTACCCTCCGAATTCCAGCTAAGCACGTCCGTTCGCAAGGGATTTGCAGGCATAGATAGGACACACGGACAGACTGACAGAAACGGAACCAAATTGTTCAAAAAGGTCTAAAACAAAATTCCGGTGGAAATTTCTATTTTTGTGAACCAACATTCGTTTCCTCCCAAAAATTACCAAACGGTTTCCACTAAGACGGCAGACACTGAAACAATGAATATGTTAAATCGGACAATAATTTTTCGATATCAGCACAAATAGAACCAAAACTCTGTGGACAGCGAAAACTGCCATGAAAATCAGATAGGCTGCGGCCTATAAATATCGAAAACTATGTATGACCCCATTCCCTCCCTATGAAATTCTATATAAAAACAACTCTGGTGGCGCAAAGCTCATCTCGTATCCATGATCGACGATACGGGTGTTTGAGGGTTAAAGTGTGGATTTAACGTTCGAAACGAAACGAACGAAAGTCCGACTCTACGATTTTGATGGAACTCGTGTGGAACCGTCGAAGGTTTTACCCCTCCCATCCGAATTTCTGCTCATTACGGCCATTTTTCCGGGTATTTAGTGGCGTTTGAACGAAAACATGCCTGCGCATTCGTAGACAAGAGTTACCGTCCGATTTTTTATGAAATCGAGCCCTAGGTAGATAGTAAGCTACTAACTCCTTTCGACATGGTTCTGGCAATTTCTGCTTTTGAAAAGATTATTCCTGAATAGAATCGGTTGGCTATCAACCGTATCAGGAAGGTTAAGGAGCATTTTCCGCTATGAACGTTTAAAAGAAGGTTCTTGTTAAAAACACTGAACCGTCCCTCCAATGCATCATTTTCCCCCCCAAGTCGTGAGAGTTAAACTCCCATGAACAATATGACGTTTTACTTGAACAAACTCGGCTTACTTTCTGATCGGAAGTTCTAAGTAATCCAACTTTCCCTGAAACTCCCGTCCAACTCGCTCGAACTCAAATAAAAGTTTTTCCCAGCTCATTTTAGAACTTTTTGTTGTTGAGATACTTACATAAACTGGGATAACCTAGGTTGGCATTTTATGTCAACGTGTCGTTTATAATCATCCATTGCCATCCAAGGCGCTATTGGTCGGTCGCAACGACCAGAACAACTACCCAGTATACGTACTAAATCCCTTGCAATGAAATCGAGGTAACCTATTTCAAATGAAAAATGGATTATTGAAACACTGTCAATTTCTACTAAGAACATTATTTTTTACAGTCAACAATATTTCAAGTTTGTATTACCACGAAATCACGGCTACGTAAAAATCCGTTGATATATTTAAATCCACGTAGAACGCATATATATACAGAACAACTCATGAAAATGTGGTATCTAAGTGTGTAAGTATATTATAATTATCAGCGTTTCGTATATGAGAAAAATTCGTCATTGAGTTTCACCGGGGACTCATCGACAGCTGGTTATGTGTGTGTATCGGATCATAATATTATAACGTAATTCCTCAGACATAACGCAGAGGTGTTTTACAATATTATTATAACCATCAAACTGATCGAATATTTCGTTTCGCTAAGGTCAGTTAACCCAATTTAGAAAACTTGGACTATTTTTTACTTTTATTATTCATTCTAAACTTGACGCATCGACAGATACCAAAAATAAACTATTATAAATCGCCTTCCAGCGAAGACATAGGAATAACTCAAAAAACTGATATCGAGAAAAGAAAGATTCGTGGAGAAAGAAAAGAAAGTTATCTTCGTGGAAAGAGAATCGGAAATGGTCAATAAAATGAAGTCGAAGAAAGGTTTCCGAGACGCTAATCAGTAAAAAGATTAATTTATTGTGTGATAGGAAGATATAGAATTGACGAAAACTTGAAGGTGACGGCACATGCGGAACAACCCAGAAATCACATCCACGCAGAAATTAGTCACACCATACTCCATCATTTCTTTGCAAACAAATGCCTTCGTAATCATAAAACCGTATTCACACAAAAACCGCTGCAAATTATTGCACAACGGATTATTAGTTTCCTATATAGATGCCCCTTCTGCGCAGATCACTAGGATTCGTATTAGCGTTAGACCCTGAATTAATGAGCATATTCCCAAATTTTCACCTAATTCGGACGATTCATTTAGCAGTGAACAACAAAATTATACGTATGGGTACCTATCAACAAAATCCAAAATAATCAGCTTTCTTAAAAAGAAACAAGTCGCGGAACAGCAAATTCGATTTCATATAGCCATGCGTGATTATAATCAGTTGGTCCCTATAAATTATATCTGGGCTGCAGACACATAGGTAATTATTACTTATTATGTTGACGAATCTTTTCGGGTCAAACTTCAGGTGTTCTTACTAGTTGTTTGGGTCTTGGGGTTCACTGTGCTTCGCGGACCATTTACACCCCGAATGGTACCTACCTCCCTATATCCAAATTCAATTAATTTTGGTTTATGGTAACCAAGGAAAGTGCCACTTACGGCGGAAGTATAGAAATTTGTTGATTCCGTTTTTTCCTTACACCTTGAAATGCAAACCATCAGATTTATGTTCGATCCCAAAGGTTCATTTTTGAAAATAATAAACCAAAAGATGAACTATATTCCACGAAGTTACATACACGAACTTAACTACTCTCTTGATTCCAGAATGAAAATGAAGTGAACAGCGAAGGCGGTTCTGCAACCACTCTCGAGAAATTGGAGAGGTATGTTTGATTCGATGTAGGTTTGCGATTCGAAGGTTTCTACTATTCTTGTTGGCTTTAGCCTCAACGAGATCATAGAAACGATTATGTTCATGAAGTTAAATGGATATATAAATTATTCATTCATGAAAATGTCTATTCATATGGATATTTTATGTTCATTCAATAGTTATTTTACAATCGGGAGTCTATGTGGGAATTGGAAGGACTAAAATTAAGTAAATTGGATATTTTTCTCACCGCTATGGGAGGAAGGAAATATTATCAACTATTAGGAAGTATTATCGAACAGTATTCCTAATAAAGAGCTCAACCCACATACTGACGCTTCGACAGTAACGTGATCGCTAGCGGTACCCCGCACCGGATTTGCCATTCCTACCCTGTTTCATCAAGCTGAATAATAAAATATGAATAAATACAGGTGAAACCCCCTGATTGATTAATTACGTTCCATTACATTATAATAATCCTACAAAAGAGACAACTGCCCAATCAACTGCTGGAAGCTGATTTTTATCCTGAGTTGTTACATACTTACACTACCAAAATGTAACAGGTATATCTACGGACATTCGCTGCGACTAGAAATGCCTACAGAGCTCGTCAGCGGCGCTCGGGAACTCGTCTCGGACGAGATGCTGGAACACCTTCCGAAGACGTTGGTCCTCCCACTCGCGGAACACGATGAGAACCAAGGCAAGTTTTCAGCGAAGCGATCTCATCCACGACATGTATCTAACAGTAAAAGTAACTAACAATAAAATCAATCTTTGCTAACACACTGCTCCAGCTTGGCGAAACTGATTAGGAGCTTTACGCAAAGCACGTTCGAATTGAGGGAATAGACACGTTCAGCGTTTCAGTAGGGTGAATCCATGCTCATTATGGTATGGAGGCCAACACTTATTACCATAATATTTATTTAGTTTTTAGATCAATTTTAATTAGATAGCCCAAATTTCTAGTCATAAGTGACTAACACAGAGGTTATTGCAGCCAATTTTCACCTCTTCAGAATCTCTATTAGCCACTGGTTATTCCAAAGTGTTCAGACATTTTTTCAAGGTTTTACATTTACAAAATGAACTAACGAACACTCAACATTTAATTAAATTTGACCCAAATAAAATATTATCTTAGGGATTGTTGAAGATAAAAATTGCAGTAGCTTTTTTTGCCATGCGGGCGCTTCTGGGGGATTCATCAGGATCTATAAATTATCACGTATAAACAGTGCGGTCTCATACATACTAACTTACATAAATGTAATATTACATTCTGAATAAATCTAGACCATGTTGTCTGTGTTATTAAAAACTTATTATTATTAAAATTTCTTGAAATTCAGATTATTTTCTCGTCACGTATTGCTATTGTTCAACATTGTTACCTACGATTACGCTTATACACACCTCCACACATACCAATATATACCTCTATATCCTAAACACACATACTTTACTCTGATGTATAATTTCAATTTCATTATATTAAATTTTATTAGTTGGAAAGACTGATATCAACCTACTTCCTATACATGTACCTACCTATTTTGAATACATATTTTCACATTCACGATGATATCTGATAATATTTTACATAATTCAATTTAAAAACCTCATCTTCACTTATTTCACAAACTTTTCAAAAACTGGGGAATAGGAGGCACTTTTGGTAGATTCCACTTTGAAAATTATGAATTATCGAGAAGACGTACTATATTTTGGCTACAAATCTAAATATCCTGTGTCTAGATTTCCTCATCCGAAGCTTTGCAAGTACACGTCATCTTTGTATGAAACAGAATATAATGTAATGCTCATTTACTGGCCTCACGAAAGTTCCTTGTTCAATGTTCCCCACTCTGTTCCTTGATATTATTAATTTGCTGCTGTTTTACATTCAGCTTTCACATAGGAGTTCTGTACAACAATACCTCTTAAATCAGCTCGATAGAGTCATATACGTTTTTCAGACTTTTTACAAGCTGGACTGAGCAAAACGACAGACGACTGTGTAACAGGGGAAGTTGCTATTTGAATGACTACCTGTGACTTATACCTAACGTTATCAATCCAATTCCAGGGCGAGGCTTCATCAAAAAGGTGGTTCTCCCGTTCGTGCTAGGCCTCAAGTTCAAGGCGACAGCCGTCATACCTCTGGCCATGGCGCTCATCGCCCTCAAGACATGGAAGGCGCTCACTCTTGGCCTCCTGTCTCTCGTCCTCACAGCTGCTATGGTCATCTTCCGACTCACCAAACCTAAAGTGCTCAACTACGAAGTCTACTACCCCCATCACCACCACCACGTCGACGAGCACTACCACGGCAGGTCCTCCAACTCCGACCTCCCGTACAGGGCTCACACCGAATAGATAATATCTTCCTACCAAACGACCACCTCCTCCGTCCATGTACAGTCTACTAATTTATTTGTAAATAAAAAGAAATTTATTTATTTGTGATAGAAGTCTATTTTTGTAAGCAACATCTTATTCCCAATATTTCACAGTATAATCCGAATAGATCAAATCAAATAACCTCAAATGATCTTCAAATCAAATGGACTTTTGGAACCGAGCGAGAAAAGAAATTGTCTAACTTTGCGAAAATGCGTGAATCGATGTTCGTCAAGTTATCTGAGAAGGGTTCCCTTCAATTCGTTCCCGAGAACCCTCAATTCAGTCTCGTCCCCTAAACTCAACGTTGCTTATTCGTTCCCGAAATATATAATTATATATTACTAATTTTATATCGGTAATCCGACCTTTCGGAACAAATAAGCAACACTCCTTTTTTCAACTTTGTCAATTCGTTCTCTGCTCATTTTGAGTTAGGTAGGTAGGTACTATTAGAACTAACTATATTTTCGTAAACATACAGTATAGGAAAAATGTCATAACTGAAGTTTTAGAGCGTGAAATTCTGCGTTTTGGATTTTGAGAGGCGTGTGAAACTGAGCATAATACACTTTCCAGTCAAAATGGAAAAACTTCCCTATTTTCTGAAGAAGTACCTGAATCAAATCTAATCTATAAGGAAGTCATTCGACGCAGAATTTAATGCTCTTTAATTTTGCTGGAGTGACATTTTCTCTGTAAGATGCCCCCTTTATATGATATAAAACAAAACAGAAAAAGTGAAAAAATTTCGCGGTTATTGATTCTCAAAAGTTTAGCTCACCTCATAAACCGTCACAAACTCATAGTAATATGAGTAGTACTCTTATTTGGGATGCCCAGCGATTTAAAATCTTTTCCATCTCGTCACGATTTTTCAGCAGGAGTAGGCGAAAGTGTAATTTACCTGGGCTATTTCGGCTCGCAATAATTTTCTGGGCCGTTCACTAAAATATTCCGGCTTTGCGATTTAAATGTATCTCAGGTGGATCGTTGAGCTCGTATGAACCAATACAGCCTGTCATCACACAACGTTATATATTATATATGCCGGACACCCACCATATTGACAACTCTTCAAATACACCATCACACAACTCTGTATGGTGCCTACCTATTACCATACCTGCTTTATGGTATGGTAATTTTATTTATTTTTTAATTTAACTAGATTCCATCTTGAGAATTTTGACACAGTCCTATAATAAGTACCTAGTTATTTTCCTACGATTTTTCAAAGATTCCAGAAGTTCTGACGTCATTGCACCCCTCTCGTCTGGGTTGGAACCCCCCTGCCAACTGTGACCTCAGAACATCAGTAAACTTTGAAAATTCACAGGGGGAAAAACGCTGCAAAGTTCTTCTCACATGGGTTTATTATTATATTGGACCTACAGAAATTTTGGTTGTCCATTTAATGTTTCTTTCATGTGCAATATTTTACATGGCTATTTTTGAGGGTTTCCGCCAATTTTGGCCCCCAAAAACACCTTTTTATTTTCTTCTTTTTTTTACAAATCACCTCTGATCAGTGCCATTTAATTGTCATGATTCAACTGTTGATACTACTTCTAGTTTTATTATACAAACGTATGGTGTTTCAGACAATTTCCCAGACTTTTGACTCACAAAAAATGAAATTTGGGTGCTGAAGCTTCGTTAAAACATCAATTCTTCACTCTTCGTTCAAAATCAATTTCATATCGGTTTTCTTGCCCTAAAAAACATGGAAAACGACACCTCACAAGCTCATGCTCACTAAAACCTCAAAAACCGCTATTTCTACTCCCACTTCCTCCCTCTTAACACCCCTGGGTGTACCCCAGATCGGGCTGCCGAGCTTCGGAGCACAACTAGAAAGTAAATGTGTTCCCAAACTGTCCGCGGAAGATCGACGATTTTAGACCAAAATTTTTTATAAATTCAAGGCTGGAACTTCGTTAGAACCTCAGTTTTCCCCTCTTCGGTGAAATCGACTTCATATTCGGTCTCCCCGTCCTACAAAACATGGAAAACGATACCTCACAAGCTCAAGTTACTAAAACACCAAAAAACCCAATTTTTATCCCATTTTTCACCCATAACACCCCTGGGTAATTCCGATCGGGCTGCAAAGTTTCGGGACACAATATGTTACGCCGGCTATCATTAATATCCCTATTTCTAAGAACTACAGAACGCCGTTTGCACCGAGTTTGCCATTAGCATTAACATAAGCAAAAGAAACACGATAACATGGAAAACGAAGGATACCTAAGAGCAAAGAGAAAACAAACATCTCCTACCTGCGGACTTTCAACCATGGAACATCTAGATTTTCCTAGGTAGCTCTACAAAAACGCTTCAAATTCTTTATTATTTTCTGTGTAGACGAACCTTCTTTCTAGGTGGAATCATATCCAACTGTGAGACCTTCGAGTAGGTACCTACGTCAACTATCGATCTAACAACCGTGTTGAACTTTAACAAACTGAGTAAAATGAGGGAGCTTAATGCACCAGAAAAGTAATTACACCTACTTGTTTACGGCTGCTGCTGGAAAATTAGAGACGTATGCTGCTGAGTAATCCATATCCATTACAGAGAACACACCTATTAAAAGGTACGAAAATAGATAATGCACTTTTATCATCTTCTTTCTCTTTCTCACCCCATCATTGAGAAAACTAGGCATGTTGCTGATATTAAGGCTAAACCGACCTGAAATAGTTCCAAAAAGGCCTATCACGTTATGCTTCAGAATGAAGCAAAATTTATACTACGAATAATAATTATTATACTCGAAAAACCGGTGGATTTGAAATCTCTGAACAGCTAGCTCTGGACTGAATCAGTGCCGGACCTCGGACAAGTTTTTTTTTTTTTTCTTCTGGAAAATGCGCCGTAAAATTAATTTCATTCCACAGATAATCGTTTCATGAACTTCCTAAATCCAGTTACCACCCTTTTTCCCCTTTTCCCTTTCCTCCGCCCGTCCTCATCCTCAAACCCTCGCCTTTCCTCAATTCCCCCGATATCATTAATCAAACTGGATTTCGTGATCAGATCGATTTTGAACTTCAATCTCTCACACAACATCAACCCTACAACATCCACACCACCTATTTAGTCCAAAACTCCCGGCTATTTATTGACCGTTCCGGAATATTTCCGTACAACATTTATACCTATACATATTTATATCTATACAATAGTCATAATAATATTCCGGAATATACAAGGTGTCTCAAAAACAGGTCTGTAAGAAGCCACGATCGATTTTTTCCAGGTCATTTCCGAGCGAAAATGTCTACAATTTTATTTTAAACCCTTAGTTTTCGTGTTTTTCTGCATTTTAGTTTTTGGTTCATTATTTTCAATAAATAATGAACCTTTGGAATCGAGAATTTAAAAAAATAGTTTTAACCCCCTAACCCCCCCCCCCCCCCCACTTTTCAAATTTGAAGGTTTCCGTTTCAAGGTATGTAGAATCCGAAAATGCAATAAAAAACGCTGCAAATTATTACACAAAGGTTTATTATTCACCTGTATAGATCCCCCTTCCACATAGATCACGGTTTTCTGTGGTCAATACCCTCGAGCTCCCCCCAGGAAAGCACTAAATCGAGTACTGGAGCCGGCCCCGTTAAAGTTCCCTACAAATGCGCGGGTTCAATAAGTCCATCATTAATTATTTGTAGTTATTCATGAAGCATAAGGCAAATAATAAACCGTTGTGTAATAATTTACCTGTATAAATGCCCATTTTACGTAAATAGTATAATGAACCGTTGTGCAATAATTGACCTCTGTGTAATAATTTACCGTTGTGTAATAATTTGCCCATCAATACTAGCTAGACGGTTCGGATCTTTTCCGTTATGTGTCAGCAATCCTAAATTATTTTCTACTAGCCTGACCGCTCGCTTCGCTCGCTATCCGAGATTCGCTGTACGCAGTATCGTGGAACCAACAAACGACGGAAAAATCCCATAGCCTACCGGGTATTTGTGCCCAATTTTATCAAAATCCGTCAAGCCATTCAGGAGTTGACCATGGTCGACCATATTTCCGCTATGGTCAGGGAATTAAAAATGCGCCTACGTTCAACTTGGGAGGCTACCGGATATTGCTGCCAAATTTGGTCGATATCCGTTGAGCAATTCGGGATTCGACCATGGAGGGGCCCATGGATGCGCTATGGTCGACCGCGGGGGTAGTCCGAAGGGTCGATCGTAGATAGAATTTCACGTAGATTACGAATACGCGATAAAAAATAGGGGTTACCATTTCAATTAACGAAGTTGACCATGGTCGACTATAGTTCCGCTATGGTCAGGGAATTAAAAATGCGACGTTGCACAACTTGGGAGCCTACTGGATATTCGTGCCAAATTTGGTCGATATCCGTCGAGCCATTTGGCCGTGCATAGAAGGACAGACAGACACACAGACAGACAGAGATTCGAACTTGAAAAATATATATATAGAGATTAGTTTACCATGACGCAAAACAGAGCGGAATTCACTTTATAATGGTCGAATTAGTATTTTTAGATAATGCAAACAGCCGTCATTAGTTATCACCGGTTGGACTTTGCCCGTCTGGACGAGATAACGAGGCGGCGCGACAACGGTGCCACGGTACCGGTTCACTCAGTTCCTACTGTTGCTGTAAGGATTTTTTTTTTTTTTTTTTTTTTCATTCTCGATTACAAAGGTTCAAATTTCTGTCCGTCCGCCATACGCCGTACGCTTTTCTTAGTAAACCATGAACCATGAACCCAAATTGACGAAATTCGGTTTATATGTCCCTTTTGGGGTCTATTTGGTCCTCGAAGCTCGGCGTTAATGTCAGTCATCCCTAAGGTTTGAAAAATAGGGGTTGAAATCTCCCGGACGCCGTTATTTTAAGACCACCCGGAGCATCATACGTCCAGCCGTTCGTTCACAGTAAGGTGCAGAAATTTGCACCGACAGGCTTTTTCAACAGGAGGGTGAATGAAATTGTATACATTCAGCCCAAATATCATCACTAGGGACGCGGTAACAATCGGGAATTGGCCCGAGATAATCATTGCTAGGGAGTACCTGATTATATTCACGGAGTACATGAAGTCGAGTTGGTGGCTGTGATATTATTTCATTTGAAAAATGATGGCTCTTTTGGAGTTTGTTGACAGGTAGTGAAACCTGAACAAACGTTGAAGTATTATTGATGGGTAAGTTATTACTCAACGGCAAATTATTACTCAATGGTTAATTATTGCACGACGGTTCATTATACTATTTACGTAGAAGGGGCATCGGTTTATTATTTGCCTTATGCACGATGAATAACTAGAAAATAATTAATGATTGAGTTACTGAATCCCGCGCACTTGTAGAAAACTTTAATTCCGGGGCCGGCTGCAGTTCTCGGTTCAGGGCTTTCCTGGGGGGAGCTCGAGGCCATAGAAAACAGTGATCTATGCAGAAGGGGCATCTATACAGCTAAATAATAAACCTTTGTGAAATAATTTGCAGCGTTTTTCCGCATAAGCAACACGTTTTTCCATATAAAACTCACAATAATACTAATTTACAAAATTACAAAAAACAATAATATTGATGACTAGGTACCGTTGGAAAGCTCGCTAAATTGCCTTCCAGAATATGTTAATTTGAATAAATTTGAAGCTTGTGAACCCCTGAAATTCTCGTCTCACCCAGTCGACATCTGCTTCAGATAATTTACCTGTTTTTTCCCATTGCACTGATGGGATTTTGAAGGGCTTTACCCAGTTTAACCATCAATTTCTTATTTTAAACCATAAAATTCATCATGGCACCGCACCACTGATTGATTTTTGTATAGGTACTTAGTCATCCGTTTTTAATTTTCTTCAGAACGACATTTGTTTAATAAACTTCAAACTGCGTTTTCTCATAAATGAAACCCACTTTTTTCTCTGTACTCTTTAAGTAGTGGAGCAAGAAAAAAAACCTTAGTTTTCAATACCTGAAACGAGATTGCTTGACGAGAACTGCACCTTTTTCATGATGAAGGGCAACACGAAATGAAGCAGTGTTATAGGTACTTATGACAGCGGATTGTATTGACAAAGTTGTTCCGAAATATCGACAATGCGCCATTGAAGAATGTTTGCCAAAAGTTGTATAGAGTTAGGAAAGGGCTTTAAGATTTGGTTTCTTCATACACAAAGGGAAAGGGTGGATTTAGGGAGAGCGAAGAAAGTTAAAATTTGTTTGCTAGTAAAATAAAAGTATTAAGATGCAAAGGGTAGTCACGTCCATCCCACGCCTCCGGGGCACGCATCAAATCCCCAGAGGAACAGCCACCCATTCATCAGGATAGCGATCAACTGCACCGTTCGGGGCTCATTAGTTGTTGGTAAACATATCGACTGCACTTGTTTACTTGAACAGATAGCGAAGGTCATAAATATATCATCTGCACTCCTGCCGAACTCTCGAATTGATGATCAATCAGTATTCAACGAGATGTCGGTCCCCGTCCGTTTTATTGCGGGACAACGTGGCAACCGCCTCGCTGTCGTTGACGGAATGAAATTTTATCGGTGCGGGTTTGTCGGATGTGTTAACGGTTACAAGTGGCGTTGTTCAAAAAGGGGTTGTTCGGCGCGCGTTTACATAGCTGACGAATCAGAATAAATAATAAAGCAAGAAGGAAGCCGCAATCACGTTCGGTTGTCAACCGG
Organism: Leptopterna dolabrata; assembly: GCA_954871275.1. Taxonomy (NCBI): domain Eukaryota; kingdom Metazoa; phylum Arthropoda; class Insecta; order Hemiptera; family Miridae; genus Leptopterna; species Leptopterna dolabrata. The sequence continues at coordinate 16,168,471 of OX940978.1, forward strand.
GCAAGTGGACAAAGAAAACTTTTCAAATAACGTAAAAAGGAAGGCAGATGACGATTTGTATCGAAGACCGAGTAAGATTATTCGCCGGCAAATGGAAGAATTGCCAATCGCAATAGATTTTCTCACTTCCAGAGAAATCACAATATCCGACAGTGTTTGTATAGACCAGTGGTACTCAACGGGGGCGATAACGCCCCCGAGAGGGCGGTGGAGGGATACTGGGGGGCGGCGAACTTGTTTTGGGCGGTAGGGGGGCGGTGAGCGTGTTTATATATTGACTCTCAAAAGGCGCCTGCCTGAACACTTCAACAGGTTCAGGAATCTTTTCGATTCTGTGCTTGAGATGTATTTAGGTACATCTGAGAGGCCGATAGCTCCAATTTATAATCGATGTTGCTTACTTGACCGATAAATTCTCCAAATTCAATGGAATCAATTCACAACTTCAAGGTGATGAACTCAATTAATAAAAACGAAATCTGTTATTTCTGCCTTCCAAAATAATCTCATTATGCAAGCTGAATTTTGGCCGCAGCGAAGTTGTGATTTGCCAGTTTCAATCCTGTCGGATAAGAATAGTGAATGGTATCCTGCATAATAATACTGAAATCCCTTTGATGAAACAGTTTACTGTGAACACCTGGAGTCTTTGCATAAGACCTTTTCCGAACGTTTTGAGGATAGTTTGTCCCTGGAAGTTCCTCAGTGGGTCATGAATCCTTTGTGCATATTGAGAAAACAGAGGTTGAGATTCAGGAAGTATTGATTCAACTTTCAACTAATGAGACGTAGGAACATGGTGTGTTCGTGCTCTTGCTCAAAATACCGATAATGCGACGATTCTGAGCAAAGGTAAAAGGTCAGTTGTGCCCAACTTCCAAACGACTGGACCGATTTTGATGGAAATTTTTGCATCGTGTTCTGGGGGTCCTAAATGGGAGGTCCTGATGTTAGAATCCATTTTTACGCGTGCGTTTTCCGGGAAATGACAGAAAATTTCACAACTGTACTGGTTGAAAGTTGTGTCGGAACCTCCATTTCACCACATATTTTTATACCTCTTCGAAATTTCCCTGGAATGTCTGGTACCAACAGAGCAACGACGGTGAAAAGGAAGATCGTCGCGAGAGAAATTCGAAACGGTTGGTCAGTCACTTCAGTAACGTTTTGTGGGTCGCTTTTTCATATCGTGACGTTTTTCGGCCGGTAGGTCCATGCTAAAAGAAATCGACTCGACATCTAGTAAATGAGACTTGCGCCTTCATCTCACAAACATTGAACCTCATTTTAAGAAACTGGCTCTGAACCACAACAATCCCACACACAGCTGTGTGAATTACATTCATAACAAATAATATTATTTTTGTAAATATTATGTTCTGTTTTATTCGTCTGCCAATTACATTATTCCTTTAATTCAAATTTTACTATTTGGAACCCCCCATTTTCCATACCCAAACTTAAGGATTCTCACATTAGGTGGGCGTTGAAAAATATTCAGCTCCCGGGGCAGCGGCTTTAAAAAGGTTGAGAACCACTGGTATAGACGACGTAGGAGGCTAATTCCACCCCTCCCAACATCTTTGGAAGAGACCCATGGCTGTCTTGTCAACATGAATTTTAAAATAATCAAAGATGAGGAATTTTTGCAACTGAACGATAAAGGTAATGGTCTACCTTTTTTCTCCACATCGACGAACCTTCAGCACTTAGCTTCTGCTAAAACTGTTTTAGTAGATGGGACGTTAACGTACAATGAAAAATTTTACACTCAAATGCCAATTTCACGCCTAAATTTTTTGAAGGCAGTACGTCGACACTATGGAAAGGAGTAGGTAATGTTCTGTTTATTTCAGTCATACACATTGTATTCATATATATATTCCGTTTCATTATTTCATTACGTGTTATTATTGATGTACCTGACAAGACCCTGAAAAGAATGATGCAGTTGATCGACGGTGCACTTGATATTTTACGGGGCTCTGGTGCAGTCGATCGCTGGTGCAGTTGTTATAGGTAGCGGTGCAGTTGATACAACCCCAGTCATCATAGTGTTGAGGGACAACTAATCACGCATGGTTTTATGAAAAAGTGTTAGGTAGTTGCTCTGGGACTGGGAGAGAATTTAATTTTGATTATGATCTTCGAACTCATCCGTTCGTTTGTTGTCATTTACATTTTGGCAAAACTTGAAAATTTTTAACTCGTATTCAAGGTCCGATACTGGACAGAAACATACATTTAAAAAATGCCAGATGTAGATTCTATTCAGAATACTCTGAAAAGGGAAATGAATCGAAAAATTTTCTAAAATGCATTTACTAAAAACAATGAAACTGACCCTCAATATCGGACGAACAGCGCACAGGGTGAACAGGGCAGCTATCCTGTGACCACAAATCCTTGCAACGCACCTGATTACTTAGTAATCTGAGAGGGTTGGTACGGGTTGGGCGTTTGGAAGGTCCCAAGTGAACATCAAAATCTGCTGCGACTTTTGGTATACAAAACTATTTGGTCAGCAAAAAAATTTTGTAACACCCCCTCAAATTTTTTTCTTATACGTTTCCAGGTGCGCAGATTCCAAAAATGCAATATCCGTCCGCAGGGCGCCGTACGCTGTATCATGCATATCGGCTTCATTTTCGGTCTAAAAAACGTCGCTCTTTCCCACACATGCTCCATTTGGGCCCTAGTTGGTCCCGAAACATTGCAGCCCGATCGGAACATACTCACGGGTGTTATGAGTGAAAAATGGGTATAAAATAGGTATTTTTTGTGTTTTATTAAAATAAGCTTTGAGGTATCGTTTTCCACGAATTTTAGGACGAAAGACCGAATATGAAGTCAATTTTGACCAAAGAGTGGAAAATTAAGGTTCTAACGAAGTTTCAACCTTAAATTTACGTAAAACGTTGGTCTAAAATCGTGGTTCTTCCGCACACAGTTAGGGTCCCCATTTGGGAACAAATTTGGGTCCTAGTTGTGCTCCGAAGCTCAGCAGCCCGATCGGAATACACCCAGGGGTATTATGGGAGAAAAATGTGTGTAAAAACAGCGTTTTTCGTGGTTTTTCGAGGGATTTTTGAGGTTTTATTGAACATGAGCTTCTGATGTATCGTTTTCCAGGTTTTCCAGGGCGATAAGACGGAATATGAAGTTGATTTTGACCAGAGTCAAGAATTGAAGTTGTAACGAACGTTACGCTAAATTCATTTTTTATGAGTCAAAAACCTGGGAAATTGTCTGAAATCATCATAAATTTTTATAATAACACTAGACGTAGTATCAACAGTTGAATCAAGACAATTAAATGGTACCTACTATCAATGGTCAAAGATAGTTCGTTGAGATGAAAAAAAAATTAATTCGTGTTTTTGGGGGGCAAAAATTAGTGGAAACCATCAAAAATAACTATTTCAATTATTGCAATTATTGCGCATGAAAGGGCAAATAAATGAACAGCAACATTTCTGTAGGTATATCCAATAGAATAATAACCCCAACTGACAAGGGCTTTGCAGCTTTTTGTCTGGTGCTGTGGGTCACAGCCCGTGGACCTGAATGTTTTTTTTTTCTTTCCATAATCACCCCTGATGGTCGTAACTACCCCAGAGCTGTAACTCACCCCAAATTGAACTTAATCAGAAATCCAATCAATAATAAAAACGCACCTCAGTGCCACCTATCTACAGGGAATCGAGTTCAACCTTACGAATTCAGAATGTATCGGAACTGTTCATCAATTCATCAAACCACGAGTTCTGTTCCCATTAATTATTTGCTGCAGATGAATAAATTTCCGATGCCGTTCAACACAAAACTGAAAACGTTTACTGAACCGAAAAGTGAACAATTCAACAGTTATTGGGGGCTGGAGCTGCTTACAGATTGATGCCTTAAACTGTTTTCCCAATAGAAAGTGGTCATTCCGATTTCAACTTCAGAAAAGAATCGATAATCATTCACAGAATGGCGGCTGATATCGGACATTCTTGTTGTCTCGAAAGGATCATTGAGAATCTGAAGAAGGTGCACAGAGAAAGTGAACGATAATAGAACCGGTAAACCGTTCGATTAAAAACGTCGCCGACCGAAAAGGACGAAACGTTGGGGTATGCGAAGCCGAGAAAGTGTCGCCCGTGCGTTGCACCGAATGTCAAGTAGAGGAAGCGGTGACAGGACGCACCTCCATATCTGATAGACCACAGTTAGTGGGCCGAGATAACTGACCCGTAGGTAGGCACCGGTTGGGGCTTCTTAGGCTCGTTGTTGGGCATGTAAATGAGCCGCGTGAAGCTCTCTATCAAAACACGTCGATATGAACTCACTCTAAAATAGGGTTGTCATCCGTCCGCATTTCTTGGCACATTGGGCACTCACAATTCTCTGTTTCCACCAAACACGGTTTCCACACAATTAATTATAATATAACGGAATAACTATTATCAGTGGAGTAGATCAGAAAGGACTAATGAACACTTCAGAGTGTCAGTGTCCAGGACCCAACTAGGGATGAGACACAACGAACTCAACAGCTTCACATTATTTACAACTGTTATGGGAATAATCTTAATTATTATCTGCTCAAAAACCCTGCCATCTAATAACAGCCAGTCGAACATCTTCCTCCACCACCATAATTTTCAGCACGGCCAACAGATGAAACCATTACCAGGAGTGAGTAACCAGGAAATTCAAGAATTGGCTCCATTCAAAATTGGAGAAACCTGGGAACTTTTACCAATTTCATTAGGATTCTTTCTTTGACACCTCGATTCAAGTCATCAAACCAAATTCTAAAATCTCTTGGACTACATGTTCACTACAGTTATAGCAGGCTCTCTTTGACTCTAAATACCTATGTATATGAATATTTATTTATAAGAACGGCAATTAGTGCCAGTTGCACAGTAATAATAATATATACCCCAAATAATAAGAGATGCCACCAGAGGGCTGTACAGTAAATTGAAGATGATATAAAGGAAGTGATAAGTGGGTATATAATACATTTGGACATGTAGATCATTCAGCAGGTTGTAAAGAAGGCTGAGCTAGGTTCAGCGAACTTGAGTGATGAATTTTAATAATTTTGGTACATGGTTACTATGCACAGAGCCGCAGAATGCGTACAGGGAATACACTATATTTTATTTTTTTCATTTTTTTCGTTTCATATTCGGATTTTACGTACCTATACATTGAAACAACAAATAACAAATTTTAAACGTGGGAGTAGTCATTTTTTTATAATTTTTTCATCCTCTATTCCACTGGTTCATTATTGAAATTGATACACCAAAACTATATAATAATGGTACAGTATGATGTCAACCTTTCTGAGAAGTATGGAAAGAGGTCTTGACAGAGCTTGACTTTGATTGATGTAATAACTGACAGCTGTTCGTCACACTCCTCCCCAGTTCCTTCTTTTGATTCATTCACGAATCAATAACTAGGACCTGGAGTGATTCTGTCTTTTTTTTCACCATCCACCGACTCGGCAGTCGGAGGTGGATGGTGGGAAGGGGAAGGGTTGACAATCGAGAGAGATACTATCTTTCGGATACGATAATTCGCTCAGTCAAATCCGAAAAACTACCAGCAGAAAATGTAATCTAGACCCGAATGAATAATGAATAATACCTGCCTGTTATTACCTACCTATTGTACAACATCTACCTATTTGATAATTTGGATTTGGGACTTTGTTGGTGGTACCTAATTCACTAACGCACATTTCTGATCCAATATCAGAGTTTGGACTCAGTTACTTCCGAAGCAAAAAGTTATTGGAGTCCACCAAATTAAAATAACCTTGTAAATAATAATGGTGGTATGAAAAACTATGATTGCTGAAGTTTATAATTTTTTCAATTTAGATATAATATGTTCGAATTATTTGACAAGCTTATGAGATACTGCAGCGAAACGTTTGGGATTAACTTGAATTTACATAGATACCTTAATGGTTGGTATGCAATGCCGTGATCCTCATACGTTGAATTTCTGGAGTAAGTAAATACGTTTCCACTCGGCCCTTGTGATCGCATGACATCATATATGCATGACCTACGGATTCTGAGGAACGTGCTCGTGAAGGGCCAATTAGTATAGTATCGATCGCTGTTGACTGATTGTACCGCACGCCAAGTCCCTATATATGATACCCATTCTGGTTAACGATTAAGCCTCTTGTGTGACACTAATTTGTGGATTCGTTGAATAAGAACACCGTAATGTACCCGGGTGGTTGTCCCTAAACTCGTCAACCTCACTTTTTAATCACCTTCTTGTTAATAAACCTCACCTTCTTGTTAATGAAGTTGTTAATGTCCCTGAAACTATACATTCAGTGATCTAGGTATTACACTAGAGATCTGTACTACGCACAATAATCAGCTATTTAGGTAACTAGCTGTTAATACGCCCAGGTAAACAGCTAGTTAGGTAACTAGCTGATTACCTGTGCGAAGTATGGTCTCCAGTGTAATACTTAGATCACTGAATGTATAGTTTCAGGGACACCAACTCACAAGAACAAAGTTTACCCTCCTCCACGGTTGCCTAACGACACATAATTTGTAGTACCTAATAAATTGCAGCGTTTTTTAAGGGGAAATAGCCCGACGACTAATTCCAATAGCGGCCACCACGTGGCAGCACCAAAATGAGCTAAATTAATATTCGCTCTCCTTCCGTTAATAATTGAACGATTTTCAATCTGTAAATTGCATTGGATTCAAAATCAGCATAGAATTTCCGGAAATTGGTTCTGGTGTTCGAAATTCTGAAATTTGTATGTTTGGATCACTGGCGTTTGAATTTGGCTACTTTTTCCGGAAATCCCAATTACCCAAATTCTAGAGGGCTGTGTGCTGATTACGACGGTATTTTCAAATTTAAAATTGGACCACTAAAACCCCATCAATTCTTGTCCAGACGGTGATGGGCGAGGGGGTTGGGGAGGAAGGCGGCTCTTGAATGGGGGTAGACGGCTTCCCAGACCCCTTCTGAGGGGTGTCGCCGCCCGAGCAGCTTGGATACCTGCCATTTCCAAGAACAGTTTTTGCCCCCCCATTCAAGAATTTTAGATTTCTTCCACCCTGTTAGAGGTTTGCTATGAAACTGTTTGGGCCCATCCATGACCAAGTGCCAAACTACACGAGAGTGTGAGCTATTTTTTATGCATCAGTCATGGGAGAGATGATAACATAAAAAATAAAAAGTATTGTAATAATTTAATAATAAGCATATTGTAATTTATCGGTAAACTTTAGAACCTTTTCCGTCCTCATCCTCACGCTGATAATGCAAACTAGGTTTTCCTTGATGAATTGATCGAATAAAAAAATGAAGTTTCATTGTAGTTTATAATATACGTTGAGAAAAACACCAGGCATCATTTATTTCATAGATAGGTCGGTAGTGGGGTCTGTAGAATATTTCTGATGGTCTGGTCTCCAAAAAGGCTCCCTATTAAAAAAAATCAGAACCAGTGTTAAATGTTAGTCTGAAGCGTGTGTTAACCAAGTAGGTAGTAAACTTAAAGAAAAAACCTTATGAAAAAATGTCCTCCTCTTCAAGGAAGAACATATAAATCATGAATATGTTTAACGGTGTCTGAGGAGATCATTTTTTATTTTCGTCTTACCTGTCAAGGAGCACTTGTTTGGTCGGTGAAGAAACGCGGGTCTTTCAGCGTAGAAGTTTAGCATGTTATCCACTCAGCCACGGCTAGTAGGTACGTTATAATTGCCACCAAAGGGATTCCGATAGCTTGGTGAGTGAAGCCCGAAAGAACAATTATTATTGACAAAAGAGGTAAGGCGGGAGAAAGCGTGACAGCTTCGCAGAGGCCCAGCCATTAAACATATTCCTGTTAAAATAGTATGTAGATATCACAGTAAATTGAACCAACAGACAAAATTTAAAATAACGAGATCAATTCTCTTTTTGGACAATGTGACGAGCTCTGCTGTCCCGGACAAGTCTACTGTACTGAATGCGCTACACGGAAAACCCTGCAAAGGTTCATTATTTACGTGTATGGATAGATTGCTCATCTGCGTAGATCACTGTTTTCTGTGGTCGAAACCTACCCGCGTGCTTCTTCCGAGAAAGCCCTAAGAATCAAATATTGGAGCCAAGAATTCTATCATTAGAGAGTTGTTATAATTTGTCTGTCAAGTTAACCTCTTCATTCTCATACTAGCTCGTAACATAATTATTCAGTAATAGTAATTATTCCATTTTGATGCTTTCGTATGAGTTTTGAACAATTTCTAGAAGAGCAATCGTGCCCTTTTACTTTAAAACGATACGCACGGCACGGTGAGACCTTGGGTCCTTTGTATAATTTTACACACCCGCAATACTTGCTAATTACAAGACACTCACTTACCGTGCTCATGGCTTTCGTATGGCAATGCTCAAGATGAATAGGTACACGAACCACATGAAATTCAAGCTTCCAAATATACATAAAGAGAACGCAAACGGCGGAAAACCTTCCCGAGGCCGGCTCCTCCCATCTTTGATCTTTCTACAAAATTCGGGGCGACGCGATAGCGTAGCCAAGGAGATCGAATTTGGTTATCCGCAAAGAAGTTTACTTGTCGAGTTACGTAGTACGTACCTTTGAGAAGCGCGACACGCATCTTTCCAATATTTTTTACGTGGTGTTGGACAGCGCAAGTCTTGCAAACGCTGAAACTTACGTCTCGAACGTAACACTTGCGTTTACGTTCTCTCTCCCGATCGTCAGTTTTTGGTTGCGACAACTCTCTACTAATTATTTGTTGTTATTCATGAAGCACAGCGTTTCTTCAAGTTCAAAAGTGCCTATCAACAAAATCTAAAATAACCATAATTCTTCTACTGAAATAACGGAATTATCAACCCGATTTCATAATGCCACACGTGGTTATAATCAGCTGTTACCTAGCAACTAACGAACGGCTGGATGTACAGTACAATGCTCCGGGTGCGTGCTGGTGGTCTAAAAAATTTCTCAAGTCCGAGATAAATTTAAAAACGTACAAAATTCGAGATAGCGGCGTCCTGGAGATTCCAACCCCCTATTTTTCACCCCTTAGACGTGGCTGACAGTAACGCCGAGCTTCGCGGACCAACTTGACCACAAATGGGACTTACAAACCAAAATTAATGAAATTTGGTTCATCCTGATAGTAATTAAGAAAAAAAAAAACTAAGTGCGGACGGACAGAAATGTTTGCCAACAAAGACAATATAATAATCATGGCCAGAGCTACTTTGTGCCTATCCTACTGAGTTAAAATATCCTGTGTTTAGTGGAGTAAAATAATTCACCTTTAGTGTCTACCCACGGCTCTATTTCTTACTCTACGTTTCATCAACCTACGTCGATGTTTTTTGATGTGGTCTGCTCTCAGAGGATTAGCAGATGTTGCACTTCTCCCTCACTTCTCCCTCAATACCCCGGAATCCCTCGTTAAATTTTAGTTACCCGCGTTTCAGGTCGCAACTGCTCTTTGCCCCCTCAGTTTGCACTGCAAACTTCTTCAGCACTCATCAAGGCAATTTTTTCACGTCAGGATTCCCATTTGAGTTGGAAGTTGATTAAAGAGCACACAGGTTGCTTTCTGCATCAAAAAGAAACAGGAGTCTCTTCTACAAATATTCCCCTTGTCTCGTTGGATGCACAAAACGTATCTGCGACGGTTAGCAATTAATGAGGGATTGGCCGTTTTAAACCGCCTCCTTTTGCATTTTCAATGAACTGAGGGCCAGTGGTTAAAATTTTACTGATACCGGCTCAGCTCTACAGGCAGACCACGGCCTTCAATTAATATTAGTGGCGATAATACCCATTCGGTGTATAATCAGGCCGCGAACATGAAGCTGATTAGCTAGCTAGGCCTTCGTGATCACAACCCGCCCCTTGTGGTCATGAAAAAAATTTGGATCAAACTTTTTTTTAGCGACACCCCTAATTCTCACCCTACTGATTCAATTTTTAAGGGAAGGGGACAACAAAAAGTAGTACCAAACTGATATCTAATGAAGCATTAATAATCTCTTTGCTTTCTACATAGTTGATTCGTCCGTCCTACAGACCTAACCATTATAAGTAGCATACGTAGTCTGAAAAGGTTAGCACAGGGTAGGTGAGTTTCTAGTAGTTTATTCTGACTTGTTGCGAGCTTTTCGCCACTGTAATAGCTTCATCGATAACTGTTGTGTAATTCGTGGGAACCATCAAAAAACGCTGCGAAGTCCTTGTCACATGGGTTTATTATTCTATTGGAGGTACCTACAGAAATGCTGGAAACACATTTTTTATTGTTTCTTTCACGTGCAATAATTGGAATAGTTTTTTTTTAAATGGTTTCCACCAATTTTCCACCAAAAACACGAATTAGGCTCCTATTTTCAACAAATTATCTTTGATCATTAGCAGTGCCATTTAATTGTGTATGGCGGACGGCGTACGGCACTTCGACATTGCATTGTGGTTTATTATTCTGATAATAATACACCTATGTAATAGCTCAGCAAAAATTTTTTTAACAACCCTCAGAATGTTTTCTTTTACGTTTCAAGTTGCGTAGATACCAAAAAGTCCTTGTCACATGGATTTATTATTCTATTGGACATATCTACAGAAATTTTGGCTGTTCATTTATTGTTTCTTTCATGTGAAATAATTGAAATAGCTATTTATGATGGTTTCCACCAATTTTGGCCCCCAAAACACAAATTAGATACGCTCCTTTTTTTTCCCAAGTTATTTTTGATAATATTGGTAGTGCCATTTAATCGTATTGATCCACGTTTTGACACTTTTTCTGTTGTCATTATACAAATTTATGGTGATTTTAGACGATTTCCCAGGTTTTTGACTCATAAAAAATAAATTTTGGGAGCTGAATATTTGGTAGAACCTCAATTTTCCATTCTTTGGTCAAAATCGACTTCATATTCGGTCTTCTCGTCCCAAAAACATGGAAAACGATACCTCAAAAGCTCATGTTACTAACATGTTACTAAAACACAAAAAGTAGGTAGGTATTTTTTTTTTATGCAAAATTTTCACTCATAACAACGCTGGGTATATTCCGATCGGGCTGCAAAGTTTCGGGACACAACTAGGGCTCAAATGGAGCATTTGTGCGGTATGAGTGATACGGCGGACAGACATTCCATTTTTGGAATCTACGCACCTTGAAACGGAAAAGAAAAACATTTGAGGGGGTGTTATAAAAACGTTTTCCTAAGCGAATACATAGGTGTATTATTCAGAGAATAATAAACCAAAAGGCAATGTCCGTCCGCCGTCCGCCGTATCACTCATACTGGCTTCATTTTCGGTCTAAGATATTCATTCTTTTGCACACATGCTCCAATTGGGCCCAGTTGTGTCCCGAAACTTTGCAGCCCGGTCGGAATATACCCAGGGGTGTTACGAGTGAAAATGGGTATAAAAATAGGTACTTTTTGTTTTTTAGTATCTAACATGTAAGATGAGCTTTGGAGGTATGGTTTTCCATGTTTCTGGGACGAGAAGACCGAATATGAAGTCGATTTGACCAAAGAGTGGAAAATATAGGTTATAACTAAGTTTCAGCCTTAAATTTACGTAAAATGTTGGTCTAAAATCGTCGTTCTTCCGCACACGGTTTGGGTCCCCATTTGGGAACACATTTGGGTCCTGGCTGTACTCCGAAACTCGGCAGCCCGATCGGCATACACCCAGAGGTGTTATGGGTTTTCGAGGGATTTTTGAGGTTTTAGTGAACATGAGCTTGTGAGGTATTGTTTTCCGTGTTTTTTAGGGCGAGAAGACCGAATATTAAGTTGATTTTGATCGAAGAGCGAAGAATTGAGGTTGTAACGAAGGTTAAGCCCCCGAAATTCATTTTATATGAGTCAAAAACCTAGGAAATGGTCTGAAATCACCATAAATTTGTATAATAACACTAGACGTAGTATTAGCAGGTGAATAAAAACAATTAAATTACACTATCAATGTTCAAAGATAATCTGTAAAAAAGTAAAAAAATTTAAAAAAAAAGGGAAAAATACACTGCCAAGGACATGGCACAGAAGCTTCCTCGTGGCCTTCAAATAGGCATGTCACCATTTAATTTTCTAGAAATGACCGGTTTGCCATGCTCATGACGATAGAATGCTGGGCAACCAAAAATTAAAAAATCGTTATTTTTGGCCAATACAAAGCACGGGGGCAAAAAAGATTTAAACCCGCCATTTACCCTCACGCAACGGCTAAAATTTGCCGGAAAAAACGGCGTTTCTCTAGTTTCTACGTTTAGGCGTGATTGAAAACGTGACATAAATACAAAAACAGCTTATACAAACGTGACATACATACACGAGATATTTAGATCTGATGAAAGTCGTTAAGGTCATGGGTCACGCTTCCACTAGAGATTCGTTCCGGCATCATGATGAATGTCGTATGGGACCTCAGGGACCTTACCCGCATCATCCCTGAACATCTGACCAAAATCCGTTCAAAATTGATGGAGTTATACCGTAACAAGAAAATCTCGTTAGCGCCTGTGCAGAGGCTACCGTTGATTCGATCATAATGAAACTGATAGGGGACCATCTAGCGCTGAACCCACATAATTCCTGAAAATTTGATTGAAATCTGATCAAAATAATTGTGGAAGTTAGGGGTCAAAATTGTGGCAAGGAAGTGTGGACAGACAGACAGACACGAAACGAAATTAGTTCAGGAGGCCCTGAAACGCAAAATGCAAGTGGAAATTTTGATTTTAGAGCACACACAAAATTTTCATTTCGAAAGTGAAAACAAAACCTCCGCTGCCTTGCAGACTCAGAAGCAAAAGAGCCGAGATCGTGTTTTGGGGGGGGGGCCAAAATCGGTGGAAACCATCAAAAATCACTATTTCAATTATTGCGCATGAAAGAAACAATAAATGAACAGTAACATTTCTGTAGGTAAGTCCGATAGAATAATAAACCTATGTGACAAGGACTTAGCAGCTTTTTTTCCAAATTATCTTTGATTATTGATAGTGTCATTTAATTGTATTGATTCGCCTGTTGATACTACTTCTAGTGTTATAAGACGAGTACAAATCTATGGTAATTTCAGACTATTTCCCAGGTTTTTGACTCGTGAAAAATTAATTTTGGGGTTGTAACATCCGTTACAACCTCAATTCTTCACTCTTTGGTCAAAATCAGCTTCATATTCGGTCTTCTCGCCCTAAAAAACATAGAAAAAGATGCCGGATAGGGTGCATTGCACTTTTGGAATCTACGCACCTTGAAATGTAAAAGAAAAATTTTGAGGAGGTGGCGTAAAAATTTTTTGCTGTGCGAATACATAGGTGCATTATTCACAGAATAATAAACCAAAATTTATTATTAATTTGAGGATTTATTATAGACGCTTCGTTCTCTCTTTCAAATCAAACTAAATGAAACTCTAAATCACGATGTTTTCGGTTCGCAAATCTACTACATATCTGCATCGTGATTATACAAATCCACAGAGGTCCACTGTTATTAATGAAATGGACCAATTTTTATAGTCATTATCACCCATAAGTTCCGCCTATATACTAATAAATTATAATAGGCATTCCATTATTCACCCCAAAAACTGAAATTTACTTTTCGCAAACACTGGTCACTATATTGGTATGAAACACCAAAGCTTGATTATTGGTAATGCGCAAAATTCTAAATCTGTTAACAACGATGACGATTTTTATGGACTAGTGGAGGGAGGATTTCGGCTGCGTGACATTTTGCGATAAATTGAGAGCTTTCCGACGAGTGATTTAACATTTTCGTGAGATGAAAACTGTAGAGTAACATTTACCCAAATAGGTGCACCTAATTTAGGTTGCACCTGAAAACTATTAGAAATCTGCGTCACAAATTTTCTGTCGTGATATAATTCGGCCTGACCCCAGGAGAAAAACATACAGCTCTATTCGTGTTGAGAAACTTGGCCAAAATAGGGCTAGGTAATAGATAGGTATTACTGAAAGTTTTTCAATAGGATTTCGAATTTCTGCATGTACAGGAAAATTGACGAAATCAATAATGAAGTTTAATTATTTAATTAAATCACAAAGTTTCAATTATTTATGCATGCGCAGAAGCTGCATCCCCTTATCGCCCGATCGCCTTATAATTCATAGGACGTAATAACATACAATCGCCCTATAATTACAACAGACCATATACATAGTAGGTAACTACATAGTTAACTATTACAGCCACACCCAAGATGCCATATTGTGGAGGGTTCCCGGCCTGTCGTGTGGAACACGTGATTCAAGTTGTTGATAAAAAACTTTTCCCACCAAAAGGCGACAGTGACGGCACGAATGGTTTCGCGTTTTGCCTAGGCTGGAAGGATAGGAAATATCCCTCCATCTTGAAGACTCATCGACACTGAATACGTCACCTAGTTCCAGTCTGGGTGTCGTCTCCTCAAGTAGCACTTTTTCACCAATGGGCGACATCGGTCGATCGCGTAATTTGAGCATTACTTTTGATAATAATGAGCCTTTTGTTAATCCTAGTAAACAGAGTCTTGACCGAACTTTTCCCTACAATATTATTTATCCTTGAAAACGTTAAAACTCTCGAAATTATTTTTTTCTACCCTCATTTCTTTCAAAAGGCATTATAGAAGAGATTCAATCGGAATTGTATGATTAAAGGAGACCTCAAGAGGACCTCGGAGATCAAAGCACTTTTCTCTTCTTTTTTTTTTCTCTTCCATCTCTTCATATTGGTTTATTATTTTCAATAATGAACCATTGGAATCGAGCATGAAAAAAAAAATTCTTACCCCCCTTCAAAATTTGATGGTTTACGTTTCGAGGTACATATGTAGAATCCAAAACTGCAATAAAAATATTTCTGTCTGTCCGCCGTACGGGCCACTTTTCTTAGTTACCATGAAACAAAATTGATGAAATTCGGGTTATAGGTTCCGTTCGGGGTCTAGTTGGTCCTCGAAGCTCGACGTTACTGTCACTCATCTCTAAGGGGTTCAAAATGGGGGTTGAAATTTTCAGAACGCCGTAGCTCGAAAACTTTCGATAGAAGGGTATGGTTTTTTTTTACTTTATTAAATTTGTCTTGAGCTAAAAAAATTTTTGAGACCACCCGGAGCATTGTAAGTCCAGCCGTTCGTGTGCACAAAAAAGCTTCGTCAACACGATCGTGAATCAAACGGTATAAACCCGGCCCAGATAATCATCTCTAGGGAGCACCTGATTATAATCAAGGATGGCTGTATGAAGTCCAGTTGGTTGTTCTGCGATATTATTTCATTTGATAAGTGATGGACTATTGGATTTTGTTGGTAGGTACTTCTGAAACTTGAACAAACGTTGAAGTATTATTGATGGGTAAATTATTTCACAACGGCAAATCATTACGCAACGGTTCATTATACTTGACCAAGAAGGTATGTATTGACCACAGAAAACAGTGATCTACGCAGAAGGGGCGTTTTAGTTACTGCTTGTCATCGACAGAATTATTTTAGCAACATTTAACTCGTAATTTAGATAGGTACCTAGTAACGAGTACGGGGTTAGGTACTAACCTACGGAGGGTCTGCGATCTACATAATATGAATAGAATAGTGCATATCATATTATATAGACGGGTTATCTATAGAGAGAGCTGTGATCTGTAACAGAAGGGTATTCTGTACTAAATAATAAACCGTTGTGCAGGGATTTGCAGCGTTTTATTTTCATAACCTGGAATCTTGGGAAGTTTTTTATACAAGGCGTTAATAATAACGTCGAGAAGTTTAGTATCACAGTCCATCCGCTCCGACGGATGAATGGATCCGTCCATAAATTTATGTTTTATTATCTTCTACAATATCTCAATTGAAGTACTATCAAAAATTAGGTAATGTCTATCAGTCCGTCGTACGCCGTCCACCGTACTTGGAACATTCCTTAGTTACCATGAACCAAAACTAATGAAATTCTGTCTGTTGCATTAGGGGTCTAGAGTTGATCCTCGAAGCTCGGCTATACTGCCAGCAGTCATCTCTAAGCGGTGAAAAATAGGGGTTGCAATTTTCAAACTGCTCGAAAACTTTCTATAGAAGGGTACAGTTTTATGAAGTTTTACATTTTATTTCAAACTTGAGGATTTTTTGAGACCACCCCGAGCAATGTACGTAGCCCTTTGTTCACAGCAAGTCCCTGACGATTGAACCGAACAGCTTCATAAACATGAGTGTGAATCTGACGGTATACCTACACGACTACAGGCCAGATATCACTGCTAGTGAACAGCTGAATATAATCACGCATGGCTTTATTAAATCGAGTTTGTTGTTCCTATTTCATTTGAAGAAAGATGATTATTTTGGATTTTGTTGATTTGGTTATTGTGGGTAGTGCTTACATAAGTCCAGGCCAGATATCATTGCTAGTGAACAGCAGAATATAATCACGCACGGCTTTATTAAATCGAGTTGGTTTTTCCTATTTCATTTGAAGAAAGATGATTATTTTGGATTTTGTTGATTTGGTTATTGCGGGTAGGTATGTGCGCATGAGTGAGTAAGTAGGTATCCACCGCAATCAACGACCCTCTACTAATTCAGGGTCTCACGCTAAATAGGAATTCAATTATCTACGCAGGAGGATTCGAATCTTTACAGTATAAAATAAAAAACCATTGTGTAATAATTGGTAGCGTTTTTTCTACTGTTTTCGAAATAATATTGCGGAAAGAAGACACCAAAATAATTCCTTGACGTCTGAAACGCAAAATGCGAGGAAAAATTGTATAGAATTAATTTATGATTTTGGGCTCGTGGGGAAAGATTTGACTGAGGACACGGAGAGACAACTGAGGTAGCTGACGTCAGCACGAAACTCCCTCCGTGATAGTACACAAGGTAAAAGGCATTTATCGTGAACTGAGTTCCCCAGCCCAGGCTTTCCCCAGTAAGGGGACCAGTGGGGTTCATATCATAACAGCTCACGTTCCTTAGTTTCGTAACAGAAACATCGAGAGTGAACCGGTGGTTGAACACGAAAGTTGTACTGAAGATCAAGAATGTAGATCAGTGCTGTCACATTCGGTAACCGAACAAACCTGTACAAAGAACACCCTTCTATAATAGACGTAGTTTAATTAAACCTGATGAATTTGGAAAAAAATGTTGACCACAGTCGTGTACTTTACTGTTCGAAAGCAAAAATCTAGATTTCAAAAAAATCTACTTATTTCAATCTCATGACAAGTTTGACCAATTTACAGTAGCACAGATTTGATGAGGACAAAATGTAACATGAAGTTTTAGTTAATTTATTATTTATTATAATATATCAGCAACATAGGATTTATTATAATAAATCTTTCAATTTATACAGAGTTTTTCTTTCATTAATTAGTTTTGTTATTACTTATTATAATTATATATGGCTGCATTTGAATCAAATGCCAAAAAAAGTCTCGAAAGACGGAAATTGAAGGATACGGCTCTGAAAATCGAAACACCGGCTTTTAAAAACGTCACAAAAAAAAGGTGGTGGCTCGCAGATTAAGACCGGAATCCCGATGCGGACGTGTGTTATTCTTCCATTCCACGGTAGCACGAGGACTCCCCACAAAGACCGATGTACAGTTGATGACATGTTTTTCACCCTCCACGAGTTAAACCCGCGTATATTGCGCTCTCGATCAATTGAACCAATTATTATGAGACCCCGACCCCGTTATGAGTCGAGATTGTTCCCTTTATGGTTTATTATTTTCAATAATGAACCTTTGTAATCGAGCATGGGAAAATAAATTAAACCACCCCCCCCCCCCCCCCAATTTGATGGTTTCCGTTTCAAGTTATGTGCAATTATAAAATGCAATAAAAAAATATGCAAATTATTACACAACGGGTTATTAGTTACCTGTATAGATGCCCCTTCTGTGTAGATCGCTGTTTTCTATGGTCAATACCCTCGAGGTCCCCCCAGGAAAGCCCTAAATCGAGTTCTGAAGCTGGCCCGGGAATTAAAGTTTCATAAACATGGGCGGGGTTCAAAAATTAATTCATTAATTATTTGTAGATATTCATGAAGCATAAGGTAAATAATAAACCGTTGTTTAATAATTTACCCGTATAGAGGCCCCTTCTGCGTAGATAGTATAATAAACCGTTTTGTAATAATTTACTGTTGCGTAATATTCACCGTTGTGTAATAATTTACGGTTGTGTGATACTTTACCGTTGTGTGTGTGTTTGTTCAAGTTGCAAATGTACCTATCAACAAAATCTACAAGAGCCATGATTCTTCAAATGAAATAATATCACAGAACAACCAACTCGACTTCATATTGCCACCCGTGATTATAATCGGGTGCTCCCTAGCAAGGGTATTTGGGCGCACTTTCCTTAGTTACCATGAACCAAATGGAGTCCAGCTGGTCCGCGAAGCTCGGAGTTATCTCTAAGGGGTGAAAAATAGGGGTTGAAATCCCAAGGACGCCGTTACCTCGAATTCGTTTACGTTTTTAAATAATTCGTGAACTTGGGCGATTTTTGAGACCACCCGGAGCATTGTACGTCCAGCCGATCGTTCACAGTAAGGCCCCGAACTTGACACCGACAGGCTTCATCAACAGGAGGGTGAATCAAATTGTATACATTCAGCCCAGATATCAATGCTAGGGACGCAGCACCAATTGGGAATTGGCCCGAGATAATCACTGCTAGGGAGCACCTTTTTGTATTCAGGGAGTATAAGGTAGAGTTTTTTGTTCTGTGATATTATTTAATTTGAAAAGTGATGGCTTTTTGGAGTTTGTTGATAGGTACTTTTGTAAATTGAATAAACGTTATGTTTCATGAATAACAACAATATTATGAAATGTAATTCCCGGGCTGGCTCAATACCCGATTTAGGGCATCTATACAGGTAAATTATTACACAATGGTTATTATTTGTAAATTATTACACAATGGTTATTATTTGTAAATTATTACACAACGGTAAATTACTACACAACGGTAAATTATTACACATCGGTAAATTATTACACAACGGTAAATTACTACACAACAGTTTATTATACTATCTACGCAGAAGGGGCATCTATACAGGTAAAGTATTACTCAACGGTTTATTATTTACCTTATGCTTCATGAATAACTACAAGAAATGATGAATGATGAATGATTGAATTACTTATTGAATCCCGCGCATTTGTATGAAACTTCAATTCCCGGGCCGGCGCCCGTACTCGATTTGGGGGGGGGGGGGGGGCTGTAGGGTACTGACCACCGAAAACAGTGATCTACGCAGAAGGAGCCTCTATATAGGTGAATATTAAACCGTTGTATAATAATTTGCAGCGTTTTTTAATCGCATTTCCGGATTGTACGTAGGTACTTCGAAACGGAAACCATCAAATTTGGGGTGGGGAGGGGGGGTTAAAAAATTGTCATGCTCGATTCCAAAGGTTCATTATTTATTTATTTACGTACTTATTTATTATGACACGGGCTGGTGCCCTGTTTACAGCAGCAACAAAAAAGAAGAAGAAAATAGTACTCATGAAAAAGAAATAAAAAAGCTGAAAATAATAAACCAAAAATAGGCTTCTTTCCAATTCGGATGTGATATTATCTGATACATACCACGTGCATTGCCTACTTATACTTATGTGCAATTACATATCCTTAATAAATTCATGTTTTTCATTTGGAAATGCACCCTGTTCCCAGAAATAATAATTCAAAGTAGGTAATGAAAATATGCGCTACAGTTGGTATGCGATGGTAAGCGATGAATGTTCGAGATTGATTTCAACTAGGTACTTTCGGCTAAATATTTAAACTGTCGGCTGGATTTGTATCGTCGGCTACATGTATGGGTATATCATCTTATAAGGAGATTCTCGATTTTGAAGCACCCTGGATAAATAAGGTGAATAATTTGGGAAAAGGTAGGTAGCTAAAATGAACAGAGCACGTTAATGGCTCGGTTGGAGTGGGCAACGCTCGTAATTTCATTTGTAACTTGATGGCAAATCCACTGAGCTTTAAAAACCGCCGCTCTCTGCAAGTTGAATTAAAGAGAAAAAAGTTTTGTCCTCTCCCACGACAGAGGATGGAGACGGCAACAAATAATTTAGGTACCAAATCTTGTCACAAGTTCCTCCAACTATTGTTATCATTTGGTCATTGCATTCATGTACGGTTGTAATTAGTAGAATTAATTACAACGCGGGAACTCAGCTTTTCAACGGTGTGGTCATTTTTAATTTTACTGTTATAATCGGGAGTAAAAATTGCGTTTTAATTTTTTTTATTAAGTGTTCTTCCAAATAGGAAATGTTTTATCGTGTTATTATACGACTTTACTCGACCAGAACATGACTACAGAAGTTAGATATCGTTTTCCACATGATTTTCGAAGCTGAGTCGAATGGTGACACTCCTGATTTAGTCTGACTAATGAAAAATGGACTTTCCGAGAAAAGTTGTCCGACTTTGGACATATCGACACATCCGACCAATCAATTTCCTTTAAAAAATACAAAAATAAAAAAATGTTTTTTGGATTTAAACGCAATTTTTACTCTCGATTATCAAGTGAAATTAAAATGACCGTAACGTTGAAAAGCTGAGATCCTGAGGAAATTTTCTGGTTAAGCGCGAGTGGAATTTGGGTTGCCCTCTCTGAGCTAGACACTTTCGTATTTTCTGAGATTCGCCAAATTCTAGTTTCCAAGCGAGAATTTCAGGGGTATACACCACTCAAAAATTATTCAAATTAACATATTCTAAAAGGAAATTCAACTAGTTTTCCAACGGTAGTCGTCCATTTTTTTTGTAATTTTACAAATGGGTGTTATGGCTAGTTTTATGTGGAAAAACGTGCTACACGAAAAACACGTAAAATGCCGTAAAACATGAAAACCAAGGGTCATTTCTGTTGCTGGGACACCCTCTGTAAATAGTTTCTACAATATTTTGTCCGCTCCCGTAAATTTTCCGCTCAGCTGATTTGGGAGCAAAAGTTTCCACTAAGCTGATTTGGGAGCTCAATTTTTCACTATGTTGATTTGGGATCGGAAATGTGGCTTAACGCTTTTCTTCCCACCTCAGAAAAATGACGCAAATTTATGAACGAGCGCCAGCCCGAAAACATTCATGTAAATTCGAATTGCCGTTTGAATTTAATGAGTGAAATCGAATCCAAATTTAAACTAAGTAATCGGGCCGAATCGCAGATTGCTCGTTAACAAAATAGGGATAGATTCTCTGTAGCAACAGCGGTGGAGACTCAAGCGGAACGCAAGTTTCCCATTTCCGAAAATTGACGTGCCCGTAGAAAAGGTTACCGCGGTTGACGTATCCCATCACGCCAACAAAATGTCTTTTCATTAAACCGTGAAGTCGGATACGAAATTTCGTTTTTGAGAGACAAGCCGAAGGATGAGGGTAGTGTACTACACTTGCCGGTAATTCCGTTTCCCGCCCCACCAGTGGAATGCAATCTTCTTGCCCTATTTCGCTCACTCTCCACTCTTTTGCGGCGAAGTGAGAACCGGCTTTTTTATTATCCCCCCCCCCCCCCCGCAATCAATCACCACTCCACGCCTTTTTTTCCCGAAAAGTCTCTTTTAACGAGAAAAACATTTTTTTCCCCTCTCGGAAAAAAGAGCAGGTACCTTGGGGATAGGACAGAAAAAACCTAGAAAATGTAGTAATAACGTGATTTTTATTATTTCTTTGCGGTGTTCGAAATTAAGCTGCTCTGAACGTTTGTTGAACTTGAGGAAACAAAGACATCAATACTTAGTCAAACGAACAAAAGGAGAGCGACAACAAAGTTTGCAACCCCCACCGATCTTTATAAAAACGCTGCAAATTATCACAATACTGTTTTATTATTTACCTGTGTAGGTGCCCTTCTCCGTAGATCACAGTTTTCTGTGGTCAATATCTACCCTCGAGCTCCTCCCGACGAAGCCCAAAATCGAGTACTGGAGCCGTCTAGGCAATTACAGTTTCATAAAAAATATGCGGTGGATTGAATAATTCTATAATTAATTATTTTTGTTGTTATTCATGATGCATAGCGTTTGTTCAAGTTACAAAAGTACCTGGCAACGACATCCAAAATAACCATCATTCTTCAAATGAAATAATATCACAGAATAACCAACTCATAAAGCCATGCTCATTATAATCAGGCGTTCCCTAGCTATGATAATTGGGTTACACGTATGCCATTTCATTCACGATCGTGTTTTCGGTGCAAACTTTAGGACCTTACTGTCAACGAACGGTTGGCACATAGAAACACGATAAAAACGCTGCAAATCCCTGCAGAACGGTTTATTATTTTGTACAGAATACCCTTCTGTTACAGATCACAGGTCTCCGTATAGCTAACCGTTCTACATAACATAAATATGTACTATTCTACAAATATTATGTGGATCGCGGACCCTCCGTAGGTTAGTACCTAACCTCGTACTCGTTACTAGGTACCTACATAAACCGTTGTGTAATAATTTGCCTGTATAGGTTCCCCTTGTACGGAGATAGAATAATGAACGTACTGTACTAATTTGCCCATCAATAATACTTCAACGGTTGTACAAGTTGCAAAAGTACCTATCAACAAAATCCAGCCCCTTCTGGGAAGATGAGCCGTTGTGTAAAAATTTACCGTTGTGCAATAATTTACCGAGGTTTCATAATTTACCGTTGTGTAATAATTCACCGTTGTG
This sequence comes from Leptopterna dolabrata, assembly GCA_954871275.1. Classification (NCBI taxonomy): domain Eukaryota; kingdom Metazoa; phylum Arthropoda; class Insecta; order Hemiptera; family Miridae; genus Leptopterna; species Leptopterna dolabrata. The sequence continues at coordinate 16,191,262 of OX940978.1, forward strand.
TAATAATTTGCCGGTGTGTAATAATTTGCCATTGTTTAATAATTTACCCATCAATAATACTTCAACGTTTGTTCAAGTTTCAGAAGTACCTACCAACAAAATCCAATAGTCCATCACTTGTCAAATGAAATAATATCGCAGAACAACCAACTCGACTTCATACAGCCATCCTTGATTATAATCAGGTGCTCCTTAGTGATGAAATCCCGGCCGGATTTATACCATTTGATTCACGATCGTGTTGACAAAGCTTTTTGGTGCTCACGAACGGCTGGACGTACGATGCTCCGGGTGGTCTCAAAAAATTGTTTAGCTCAAGAGAAATTTAATAACGTAATAAAACCATACCCTTCCATCGGAAGTTTTCGAGCTACGCCGTTCTGAAAATTTCAACCCCTATTTTGAACCCCTTAGAGATGACTGACAGTAACGTCGAGCTTCGAGGACCAACTAGACCCCGAACGGAACCTATAACCCGAATTTCATCAATTTTTATTTCATGGTAACTAAGAAAAGTGGCCCGTACGGCGGACAGACAGAAATATTTTTATTGCAGTTTTGGATTCTACATACCTCGAAACGTAAACCATCAAATTTTGAAAGGGGGTAACATTTTTTTTTTTTTTGTCTTGCTCGATTCCAATGGTTCATTATTGAAAATAATAAACCAAAATGCCACCGGTGTCGAAGAATAAGCTTCAGTTACATAAAATTATACATTTTCCCACCGCCTTCATCACCCGTAACCCTCCACTTCGGCCCTAAGAACCTCCCACTCAGACATTTTTGAAATTCCATGGTCGCTGATGAGTAGGACCCTTGACATCTTCCCAAATGTTACCTAACTTGGATGATTCGCTTGGCCGTGAACAACAAACATGTAACGCTTCTACGTATCAATAAATTGGCCCTTATATTCTCATTTTAACCCTTCAAATACCGTTTAAATGTCTACATAAATGTTTTTTTAAACGGATAGCTTAACCATTTCAATGGGGAACAGTTCCAGTCATGCAGCAGTCTGTAAGAGCGAATTAACAAAGAAAAATATTCGTGCTATTGAGTAAAGATGATATAGGTAGCGAAAAACCATACCACGTTTCGTCAAATTATATCATTTTTTCCATGATTTTAACCATTTTTAACGATTTTTGATCCTTATACAGTCAAATTTGACCCACTCTTTTTTGAGAAAAATATTTGTATCATCGAAACAGTTCTGTCGTGAATCACCATCTCACGACAGAACCATCTCAACGTCAATTGAATTAATATTGTTTTTAGCCCTTAGGTACCTAATACCAATTTTTCCCAAAAATCCAAATTTAACCCCTATTCTGTATGAAACGGTGTTTTTCTGCCTTTACTCACCGTGCCATCCTTTCAGTGACTTTATATAAATTATTCGCGATTTTAGCCGTTTGTACCGATTTTTGACCCGTAAAAACTCAAATTTGACCCCCTTAGATTTTTTTAAATTTTTCATCTTCAAACTCATCCCTTTGTTGGGAATACGAACATTTTGGCGAAATTTCACCCACGGTCACATATCGTCTGGAGATATATATATATATATATATATATATATATATAAATTTGTTAAAATCTGGGGATGAATTCAGGATGCTCTGAAACGGACTGCGTATGAAAGTTTCAAAAATTCATGTTCAGAAAATGTTGGACCCATTGCAGTAGCTTCATTTTCTTCGAAAATTCGCTAAAAGGGTATTTTTACAAATTAAAAAATAGCCTCACCCCTCCAAACACGATTAACTCGCTTGGTGGTTTTAATCAATCAATTAATTATTTTTCAATAATCCGTTTCAATCAAGTCGTGGATGCGAAAAAAAGGGGAGAGAGCAAAGAGCAATTAGACGTTCATTTCCCTTGGTGATGGGTGAGGGGGTTGAAATGAAATAGCCGTTAACACCTGACGGTTTTGCAAATTGATAAAACAGTTTTGCTTCTTTTCCTCGAGAATTTATCATCTGCTTTGTCTTTTCCGACATTGTTTTCACCACCTCTTGTTCAACTTCAGAGGGTTAAACTTTTGTCTTCTCTATTCACCACTTCTCCTTGAAGTTTTCTGAACCTTCCTAATTCTTTTTATACAGAACGGCCTTCATTCAGAGGCCGATCGATTGATTCCTCCATGCCACTAAGCGCTATGGGCTGGTGTATCGATGCCGTCTGCCCTTCTGATCCTCGTGGTCTATAAATGTCCTACTGATCCTATGTAGTTGTTGAAGTACTAATGGACTTTTATAAATCATCGTTTAGGGCTAAACAGGCGTGGAGCCAATATGTTGGGCCAAACTGATGGCCAAATTAGTCCGGGAGGTCCCATTTGTTCCAATTTTTTGTACCACGGGTACTCAGCTCAGGCTGTATAATAAGCTGGGAGTATTGCTGGTGTGCATACTTTTACTCCCACTATATGTATGTAAGATCACATCGATTCTCAAACTACAATCAAATTTATTACTCAGAGATGGATTGTGGAGGAGCACAAACCCTGAAAATTATTGTAAATTGGGTCAAGCCCGTGTCATAATGAATGAATTAAAATAAAAGCCTCACAGCTTGCTCGAATTGCAATTCATAAACTTTTTTTTAAATACACCATTTCATACACCCCCTACTGGGTTTCTGAGTGATATTTGCAGACGGAAAAAAAATCACAATCATCTTGACTATCATTAATTTCCGAATAAGGTACGCAAGTGCATAAAATTTTCAATACGTAATAACTAGGTTAGGACCTTACCGGAAAGTAACAAAGTAACTGAAGACCACGGCCGAAAAACAGTTTATTTTACATTTCTGAAAATGGGGGGCGCGGCGCTTGAGCGCTTGTGTTATATCTGTAACATAGACTTTTTCTTTGCAATCACGAACGCAGTTTTCACCACTACCGTCGTCATGATATTCATCACATCATATATGTGGTAAAATTGGAGTTTTTACCTTCATAACCAATAGAGCGGACCTTGTAGAGGATATTGACACTTAAAACTGAGTTTTGAAGAAAAAAGTAACAGGGACTGTTTTTGGCCGCAGTCTTCAATAATTAATGGACAAGACAGGAATACTTACTGATCTAAACATATGCAAACTACAATCCAACCCCAGAATTTTGAGAAGGACACTTAAACATTATATACGTCCCACAATTTTTTCACCGTCATTCTTACTAACGTCCAATAAAATCCGTGTCCACTGATTCAACCCATCTGAAATCAATATTTTAATAAGTAATTTTACTAATTCTCAATCTTCCCCTTCCTGGAGGGGCCGAACACTGTCCCCAACATGATTATAAATATCTGTCAAAGATATCAATGGAAGAAACACACGTTTAAAAAAAACGCTGCAAAGTCCTGGTCCCATGGGTTTATCATTATATTGGACCAATCTACAGAAATGCTGGAAATCCATTTATATTGTTTCTTTCATGTGCAATAATTGAAATAGCTATATTTGATAAAGCCATTTAATGGTCTTGACTTTCACCTGTTGATACTATTTCTAGTGTTATTATAAAAATTTATGGTGATTTTAGACAATTTTCCCTGTTTTTGACTCATAAAAAAATGAATTTTCGGAGCTGTACCTTCGTTACAACAACAATTATTCACTCTTTGGTCAAAATAAACTTCATATTCCGTCTTCTCGCCCTAAAAAAACATGGAAAACGATACCTCACAAGCTCATGTTACTAAAACCCCCAAAAAAAACCTCGAAAACCTCTATTTTTACAGCCATTTTACACCAGTAACATCCCAGGGTGTATTCCAAACATCCCAGGGTGTATTCCGATCGGGCTGCCGAGCTTCTGAGCACAAATAGGACCCAAATGTGTTCCCGAACTCCCAAACTGCGAGGGGAAGAAAGACGATTTTAGACCACATTTTAACGTAAATTTAAGGCTGAAACTTCGTTAGAACCTCAATTTTCTACTCCTTGGTCCAAATCGACTGCATATTCGGTCTCCTCGACCTAAAAAACATGGAATACGATACCTCACAAGCTCTTGTTACTAAAACACCAAAGTTCCGGGACTTAACTAGGGCCCAAATGCAGCCTGTGAGGGAAAGACCGAATTTTTAGACCGAAATTATAGTAGATATGGATTATAAGGCGGACGGCGTACGGCGGACGGACATTGCATTTTCTGAATCTACGCACCTTGAAAAGCAAAAGAAAAAATTTTGAGGGGGTTTTATAAAAATGTTTTGCTGAGCGAATACATAGGTGTATTATTCACAGAATAATAAACCAAAACGCTGCGATTTCCTTGTCATATTTGTTTATTATTTCAATTATTGAACATACCTAAAGAAATTTTGGCTGTTCATTCATTGCTTCATTCATGTGCAATAACAGAAACAGCAATGTTTGATGGTTTCCACCAATTTTGGCCCCCAAAAACACTAATATTGGGCTCCAACTGTTTTTGCGAAAAAATTATCTTTGATCATTGACAGTGCCATATTATAATTGTCTTGATTCACTTGTTGATACTACTTCTAGTGTTATGTACAAATTTATGGTGATTTCAGACAATTTCCGACGTTTTTGACTCATAAAAAATAAATTTTGTGACCCGAACTTTCGTTAAAACCTCTTCACTCTTTGGTGTAAATCAACTTCATATTCGGTCTTCTCGCCCTAAAAATATTAAAAACTATAGGTACCTCACCAGCTCATGTCCACTAAAACCTTTTAAACCCCCCCATAACACCCCTGGGGGTATTCCCATCGGGCTGCCGAACTTGGCAGCACAACTAGGACCCAAATGGTTTCCCAGTGGGGACCGAAACTGTGCCCGGAAGAACGACGATGTTAGACAAAAATTTAACGTAATTTTAAGGCTGAAACTTCGTTAGAACCTCAATTTTCCCCTCTTTGGTCAAAATCGACTTTATATTCGGTATCCTCGTCCTAAAAGACACAGAAAACGATACCTCTCAAGCTCATGGTGCTAAAACACCAAGAAACCCCCTTTTTAACCCGTTTTTCACCCATAACACCCTTGGGTATATTACGATCGGGCCTCAAAGTTTCGGGACACACCTAGGGCCCAAATGGAGCTTGTATGAACGAATTTTTTAGACCGAAAATGAAGCAGATATGAATGATACGGCGGACGGCGGTTGGACATTGCATTTTTGGAATCCACGCAGGCTGAAACATAAAAGAAAAAAATTTTGAGGGGGTGTTATAAAAACCGTTTGCTGAGCGAATACACAGGTGTAATATTCACAGAATAATAAACCAAAATTGATACTTACCAGTGTCTGTCGGTGACACTTGGACAGAATAGGTATCTCATTAGTTCCTGGGTCGCACGCCTGGAGCGCTCGGGTGAATTCTCTCCTACCAATAACGGAGGGACGACCTGGGCAGCTCCCGGGATCATTCGGCCACACCACTGAAATGAATGACACAACTAACACTTCGTCAGAATCACTCACCTGCTCAAATTTCTTTGCCACCGGAATAGTACTGAATAATGTGTTAAATACTTGTATAACTGAATATGCAGGTATTTAATTATACCACCGTATCTTCTTCAAACCCACAAAGATTACTTTTACATAACAACATATCCCGTAATATACCTACTACTGCCGATAAAATATGCGTTCTATGCTAAATAAAATATGCACAAAAAATACCATTTGATCCCTTCTACTCTGTAAGGGATAAATAGTTCTAGTTATAATTATATTATGTACATAATATGTAAATTATGTACATAATATATGGGGAGAGCAATTATACTACACGTCACCCGAGTTGCCGAGGGCATTTCGCGTACAATTATTACTCACCAAACTTTTATTTACTACACCCGCCTATTATGAGATAACATTTTCGAGAGGCACAAACAGATTTCTAAAAACAAATTTTCATCGTTCCAGTGGAAAATTCATGCGAATTAAATGGGCGAAGTTTTACGCTTCACGGCATGCCAATTCATGTATTTAGCGTATAGTTATTATCTGTACTGATATTCACTCAAGGGTTAGTGGAACCATTAATACACTGAAGTCCCGATTATCCGAACTTGAAGGTAGCGAGGGTCATTCGGTTATTCGAGAATTCGGATAATCCGGAAACCTATTTCCGCGAAAAGCGAGAGTACGACAAAGTATGTACGCTCATTTACCGTCTGAAAGCACCGGGTATGAAGGTTTCGAAACGGTGAAATTACGTATTTTATTATTGTGTTCGTTAGATAGAGTGAGGAGAAAAATAGAACTGTAAATACTGAACGAATTTATAGTTTATTTATTTATGTATAGCAGGTATGTATCTAGATATTAACAAGTACAATACAAGAAAAAATCTCTAGGCCTACTACAATAAATATTGCGAAAGCTAAATATTTTGTACCTACAGTACCTATATAATTTTTACTTATTATTTTTTATTTTTTTAAATCGGAGCAGACGTAAGTTCTAAAATCATTGCATGCATTATGAAACATATTTGATTAATCTGGTTAATCCGGACGTTCGGTTAATCGGGACTTTCGTGTACTCATTATCAATGAACACTAGGTAGGATCATTTAAAAATCAGTCCACGACAGAAACTCCCGCCTCAACTTGGTTAATTGCAATAGAAACGGAAGACCTACGGCTGTTGCAACAAATTTCTTCCAAAACCAAATCAATGAAATAGTCACCGATAGATACAAATACTTTATGGTAATTCCAAAAAATATAGCCAGGATTATCAGAATCATTACCAGAAAACATATATGTGGATATAAAAATGCTCACGATTCTTGAACAAGCTTTCATGATTAATAAGTAGTTTTTTTTTACACTATTCAATTCTTTATTAAAACACATATTTAGTACACAATAGAGAATATAACTACAGAAACATGAGAAAACCAAGTTCATGAATGAAGGTTTTGACGACCCGTCCTGGGGCTGGTTGTCACTGAACTAGCTTATTAGTTTGGATTGAGCGTGTACATTTAGCTGGAAACAATATATTTACAGACAATATCCAATTTGATTGAGAAAAAAATTAATGTATATATGTATGGGTATGTAGCACCTATGCCATCCATATTCCAAGATAGTAATGACCTAAATACATAACACAGTTACAATTACAGATCAAACCTATTCAAGAAGTCAGTGTGCAGGTCAGATTTGTACATTTGCAGCAGGTATGCGCCAATTCTTTTTTTGAAGGATTTATTCGACTGATCTGATTGCAAGGTAGTCGGAAGTGAGGCGTATATTGTGGGAGGCAGCCATGGAAATTTTCTTGCGAAAAAATCAGTGGTAGGGCGGGGAACTCGAATTTGGCTACCCTCGCATGTTGCTCGGGTGACTCGCAGGACAATGCGGTGGGGTAGACATTTTTTAATATTTTGTACCCGAAGCAGGGAGCGATAAACAAATATCAGTCTTGGTGGAAGAATATCAAATTTGTTTACTTAAATTCTTTTAAATTTTTATTATATTTTTACTTTCCATACCCAACCCGAAGGGTAGTAGTAATCACTACGAAAATCTCAAGCGAGGTTTTCCTAGGTGGGATATCCATCATATTGAAATATTTTGCCAAACAAAGCACATGATAAGACAAACTTTATTCTCTACACGGAAAAACACTGAATCATGGATATGATGTTGAGCGTAAAATACGCTTGTCTTACTCAATTTCCCACTCAGGAGAGCTTTTCGGTGCTCACGAACGGCTCGTCGTACAATGCTCCGGGTGGTCTCAAAAACTTCTTCAGTTCAAGATCAATTTAAAAACGTAAAAAAACCATACCCTTCAATTGAAAGTTTCCGAGCTACGGCGTTCTGAAAATTTCAACCTCTATTTTTCACCCCTTAGAGATGACTGACAGTAATGCCGAGCTTCGAGGACCAACTAGACCCCAAACGGGACCTACAAACCAAATTTCATTAATTTTGGTTCATGGTAACTAAGAAAAGAGTGTATGGCGCATGGCGTACTGAGTGGGGGGGGGGCTACAATTTTTTTTAATGCTCCATTCCAAAGGTTCATTATTGAAAATAATGAACCAAAAATAAAATACCTCGAGGAAGAAGAAGAATGGAACCAACAACCAAACAAAAACAAACTTGGAAGGATTATGGATGCAGAAGTTCGAGGTGCTATTCCTTCATATTTTGTTGTTATTCCGAAAAAATGTCATACAAATATTTTTTGCGCCAAACTGTGCCAGCTCAATTGCTAAAATCGCCCGAAAAATGGCTCACTGATGTGCCAACTGGCCCACAAACCCGGGAAAAGTGGTTCGACCTGACAAGGAGAAAAGGCTAATATTATCACTCACCCGTAAAAAGGTATGAATATATACTAACGTAGGTACACGATGGTGATCAAATCTCCGTCATACCTTAGCTTTTCATCGATGGATATATTTCGGGTAGGAAAAAAAGTAAGAGTTAGTTTCGTTTCATTACCACGCACCTACCGAAGGTAGAAAAGCTGTGAATGCAGAACGTCAAAAAAAGTATCCTCCAAAATCACTGATCAAACACCCTTTAGGTTTATTGTAGTTATTTCATTTTATAAACGAAGCTTTTTCCATCTATAAGCATACAGCATTTCGCAGGACTTGACGTTTGCGAATGATCAAAAGGTTACCATACATCTGATTGTCATCAAATTCTTGTGAGACCATCCACCCCCAACTACTCTGAACCGCACGTAATAGAAAGAACGGCTGTCTTCGAAGCAATATGGTGAATTTTATAGAAGATTCATAGTAGGTCGGCATGTAGGTTAAACGTAACTATCTACTTTTTGAAGATAGAAAGAATGCGTCAGGAGACTACTCTTGAGGATTTTTAACAGCAGTGTTAGGAAGTCCCTCACCTTTCCTTACTAACTTGAACAGGAATAGTTCGGAAATGTAACTAGTAAAACTAAGCTAGCCTAGGTACTGCGGCTAACTGATGGGCTAGTATGGAATACGCTTGTGGTAGAATAATATAAGTGAACGGTACCTACGAATTATGGCAATCACAGGGGGAAAGGTAGAACTCAGTCCGTTTTGCACCCACCTACGAATCAATTCCTCTTGTTGGCAAGTTATTTAGGTACACAGTTTTTTGGCAACAACATTAGCTATGTGATAACTGATTCTCTCAATAACGGCTTAACTCGTCATCATCACTCCTTTAATTTCGAAATTCCCAAATTTTATTTTGGACATGATCTCCCACAGGCCAAATGAACTGAGAGGCCGTAAGTTGAAAGACGACGCTTCATACCCAACTTTATTTTATTTAGGAATTCTGTCCATTACTGCGAATTATTGTTGCATCAACATTGAGTACAGCACGAAAAGTCGATGAACAGCAAAGAAAAGTCGCGAAAACACAATAAACCGATTTAGTAACGTGAAGTGTACAGAGGAAGTCGATGGTGGATGAAGACATGAAAAATGTGACGTCACGCTCGGGGAGTGGGCTGTCAGCTGAAGCAGCCGTTTAGGCGGGCTCTCAGAAATTCAAATTTAATTTATTTTTATAAAACCACTGGCGCGTCTGAAACACATTTTTCTTTCACCATTCGTCTTCAAATTCAATGCACTTTTGATTTCCGCAATAAAAATTTGTGTGCAGTTTCATTAAACCACATGATTATTTTTTGTTTATAGGCAACGGACATATAGAAAATCATAATTATATCATAGTGAAAAGTTTCTTTAAGATTAATGTTATGTACTTATTATACTAATTAAAGTGATTATTATTAACGTGTTCTTTTCATGCTAGTAATTATAACAGGCGAACTTATTGTACTGCCCTGCGGACCACGATTATTTTCATGTCTCTTCGTACACATTCCTGTATTGTTTACATTCCTGTAAACTTTTGATACATATAATATATATATTTAATAAATATGTTTTACCTATCTATAATCAATCAGGCCCTATTGTTGTTACACTATGTAATACCGTGACCTTCAGAACTTAGGGGTTACTACTGTATTGCGATGACTTCCTACAGGAACAGGGTGGCGCAATAGGATTGGACACATTTTGAATTGTTCTGAAATCGTCAATTTTGAAGATATCGGGATGAAATAAAGCTTAAAATGTCGAGTAATTAAGGGAGTTTATTTACAACTTAATCATCTTAATTGTGAAAAATGATAACCATCAAATGCCTTCCTTGCTGAGCGATGCATTCTTGAAGTCGGTCACGGAAGTTCCGCATGGCTTGCTCAAGCATATCGGTCGGGATCGAGGCGATTTCAGCCTGTATTGATGTCTTCAACTCCTGAAGGTTACGGGGTTTGTTGGCGTAAACCCTGGCTTTCAGGTAGCCCCACAAAAATAAATCGCAGACTGTCAAATCAGGTGAGCGTGGGGGCCACGGGACATCTCCGAAACGCGAAATCACGTGCCCTGGGAAATGAGCGCGAACAACCTGCATCGAAACTCTTGCCGTGTGGGCTGTGGCCCCATCTTGCTGAAACCACATGCTGTCCGTGTCATAATCGTTATGCTCGAGTTGTGGAATGAGAAAATCCTCGATCATCCTCACATAACGCTCAGAATTCACCGTTACGCTCAGCAAGGAAGGCATTTGATGGATATCATTTTTCACAATTAAGATGACTAAGTAATGACTAATAACTCCCTTAATTACTCGACATTTTAAGCTTTATTTCATCCCGATATCTTCAAAATTGACGATTTCAGAACAATTCAATGTGTCCGATCCTATTGCGCCACCCTGTACAAGACTGTATTCCCAGCTACAGGACAATTCAGGACTGCGTTTCCCCTCTTCTATCTCCACGATTCCCAGACTCTCGAAGGAGGCGTGGACCCGACGGACCGCCCGTGAACCACCACCACCGTCCGTCGGTCCTCCTTCCCTCTCGAACACTCGATACGCGTCGTTCTTGAGGTGGGGAAACGGCTCCTATAAGTGGCCGAGGAGGAGCCCATCACGAGTCACACCGCACCGTTTCCGTCTCGTCAATCCGGGTGATAATCATGAGGTACAGCTCGGCTCTGCTCGTGGCCCTCTGCGCCGCCGCCGCCCTCGCCGCTTCCACCGAAGGGAAGGACAAGTGCAAAGAGGGCAAAGACCCCCTCGCCTGCCTCAAGTACAAAGCTCTGGATCTCATGAGGGAAGCCGTTCATAAGGATTCAATCGAAGTAAGAACTAGACTCTACGCTACTCAAACACCAAACTCTACCACATTAAATTAAATGGAAAAAACATTTATTTAAAAAAACCAAGGGTTACAATATGAAGGCTTTTTTTAAACGAGGGAAACAGTGGGAAAATCTTGAAAAATACTATCGCTTTGAAGGGTCCGCACTCCTTAGCAGTGTGGGGTTTCACCCACTAATAGCCCACTAACTTTTATCCTTGACCTTATCCACCACGGAATCATTTGTCCAGCATTACTTCGGGATGGGGTCGATCACTAGCTCGATCACGCTCCCACCGAGTGTCTTCTTCCTGCCTTCGAGTTTTCTTCACCTGAGGACTGGGTCGTCCACCTTCTTTGAATTCAGTATTCGGACAATGTAGGACGCAATCCTATCCCAAGTTTCCTGGCTAGAGATCATCTTCTCAATCACGTTGTTTGGTGTGATTTCACCAGCCTATTTTCCCAGCATTTCCCTTTCTCTGATCCATCTGGGGCAATGGAAAAACGTATGTTGAGCGTCGTCATTCGGAGCACTGCAGTACCAGCACTTGGCGGTGTCTGTTATCTTCCTCGTGAAGATAAGCCCGAAAATATCCATGGCCTGACAGGAACAATGTCATACATGTGGAAATCCACCTATAGGTACGTGCCTCCTGTCCAGCCATGGGCGCACCTCCGTAATGAGCACGTAGGTTTACGCTCCCCTGCTATTAGATTCCCACGCAAGCTGCCACTGCCTCAGTGTTACTTCTCTCTCTTCTTTTCTAATTTGGGGTGGTAAATCCTCTTCCTCACAATGTGAAGGCTGTGTGTGGGTTTTTAGTCAAAATTTGGCGCCGCATTGAAAAATATTGTTGTATCGGCTTTGAATAAATTACGTTCTTTCAGCATAAAAATATTGTTACTTTCTAGTTTTACCTGCCTATAGGTACAGCTGTTTTAAAGACGGGTTTTTTTAAAGTGCGATAAAAAGATTCAACCATCGTCTTCTTTTGGTTTATTATTCTGTGAATAATAACACCTATGTATTCGCTCAGCAAAAACTTTTTATAACACCCCCTCAAATTTTTTTCTTTTCTGTTTCAAGATGCGTAGATTCCAAAAATGCAATGTCCGTCCGCCGTCCGCCGTATCACGTGTACAGGCTTCATTTTCGGTCTAAAAAAATCGTTCTTTCGCACACATGCTCCATTTGGGCCCTAGTTGTGTCCCGAAACTTTTCAGCCCGATCGGAATATACCCAGGGGTGTTATGAGTGAAAATGTGTGTAAAAATAGGTACTTTTTGCGTTTTAGCAACATGTTGTTAACATGAGCTTTTAAGGTATCGTTTTTCATGTTTTTGGGTACGAGAAGACCGAATATGAAGTCGATTTTGACCAAACAGTAGAAAATTGAGGTTCTACCAGATGTTCAGCTCCCGAAATTGATTTTTTATGAGTCAAAAACCTGGTAAATCGTCTGAAATCAACATCAATTTGTAGAATAACACTGGAAAAAGTGTCAACAGGTGGATCAAGACGATTAAATGGTACTATCAGATATCAGAGATAATTTATTAAAGAAAAAAAGGGAGCGTACCTTATTTGTGTTTTGGGGGCCAAAATTGGTGGAAACCACCAGAAATAGCTATTTCAATTATTTCATATGAAAGAAACAATATATAAACAGCCAACATCTCTGTAGGTATGTCCAATAGAATAATAAACCCATGTGACAAGGACTTTGCAGCGTTTTTTTCTATGCCTATCGCGAGATTCAATGCACACTTCGTCTAGGTTTGAGTACTCATTTTCACAACAATAAACTACAGCAACTGGCTTTGAAGTGAGGTTTGAAAGTTTGCGCGCTTGTTTGACAAACCCGAGTGGTCAAGTTTGTCAAATTGTTTGATCGATTACGGGCCCAAAGAAATTCTAAAAACATTCCATCAATGGGGGTCTGAATGTGAAAAATCACATAATTTTTAACTAAAAAAGGAATTCAAAATATCTGTTCTACCCAATTTATGGCGTGAATCGCTATTGTTTTTTGTAAAATTTTGTCGATTTTAGCCAACATTAAGATTTATAACTTGTATCGCCTGTTACATTACTTGAAAAACAAAACCTTAACAAATTAATGGATTCACAAAAAGATGGAGGAAAAGAAAAACTGCAAATTATTACACAACGGTTCATTATTTACCTGCATTTGTAGGTAGGTATGTAGTGTTGTTCTAATATAGCGACGTCTATAATACCCCCACCTCCCTTCCCGCCCATCCCCCCTTTCCCGTCTACGTAGAACAATGTTTTCTGCGCAGGAAAGCCCTAAGTCGAGTACTGCAGCCGACCGGGCAATTAAAGTTTTATAAATTTGCGATAGATTCAACAATTCTACCACATTCGCGGGAATTCTTGTAATCATTCCAGTAATGTAACAATGCGGTGGATTCAAGAATCCTGACAAAAATAACCATCATTCTCCAAATGAAGTAATATCAAGGAACAACCAACTCGATTTCATACAGCCATGCGTAATTACAATCAGCTGTTTTCTAAAATAATCCGCTGGCCGGATGTATACGGTTTCATTCACGATCATGTTGACGAAGCCAAACTTCAGAGCCCTACAGTGATGGAACTGATTTTGCCAAACATTTTTCTGCCCCCCCCCCCCCCCCCCCAATCCACTCTTTCAAATACTAGATCCGCCAGTGGACGATATGTTTGATTTAAAATACATGAACTGTCGCTTCAGAAAGCTGGTTGGTTGGTTATCACATGACAAGGGAATGCCATTCCCGAAATGTTGCGGAATAAAACTAGTTTCTCGCCAACGATCAACCAAGTCTCTACAACACTACACTCTTTTTAATTTTTATTGTTTAGTTTCAATCCCTGCAGAGTTGACTGATTCAGGATGTTATAATACGAGGAAATAGATACTGGAAATAGATACTAACTTTATGTCACAGGTGATGGAGGGAGTCAAGCTGGTGAAGACTAAAGACGGGCATCGCGGTGCCGAGAGGAGCATCAGCGAAGGAGTCGAGGACCTATTCGACACCCACGAGCTTGAGGTCGACGTAGCCGGCGCCAAAGTCACCGTCACCCCTGAAAACGAAGAGGGCAAAGTCAGCCTGACCTTAGACACCGGCGCTCAAGTCGAAGGAAAAGGTGATATCAATTTGTTAATTATGACTAAGTACTTGTATCGTGACTCCTGGAACAGAATCCATGTGGGAGTCGAGAGTTGGTGATGGCGGAATGAACAACTGGTCTTTCAAGCCAACGTTTCGTATTACATAGGTGTAGAAATCTTTAGGATTACGTTGAACAACGAGAAAAAACACCTACTTGAATTGCTGAAGACCGTTTGCGTAATATGCCAAATGGATATGAGTCCTAAAATCACTACTACATATTACTAGTGGCTCGTGGAAGTGGAAAGGCTATGAATAATACGACATTATTTTTCAACTTTCAACATTGTAAAGTGGTTTGCATGAATGAATCCCTGACCGAAACGGTGCAAATCGATAAATTGAAAAAAAAAATTAAAAAAGCGGCAGGCGCTTGGGTTCCCTTAGCACGCCAGTTGTATGCTGAAAAAAAAATTTCCTAAATACCTGAGTTCTGGAAATGTGAACCGTTTTGAGGAGATGAAATTTATATGTTCCTGATCGATTGCAAGTTTTATTAGAAAAAATAACGCAGTAAACCCAAATTTCTGATTGGTTCCCGGTTAGTGAGACTTGTAAACATTATAGTTGAATCATGTCATTTTATACCAATTCATTTCATCTTTCCAAAGTCGTCTTTACTGAGCGAAGTTAATAACGCTAATTTAAAAAAAAAACTCAGTATTTTGTAATGTACGAAATACGAAGCATAAGAATAGTCATTCAGCACCTATTTCAGATAGGTACAGTGTGTGACAAAGTATATAGACTGTAGGTAAAGAGTGTTTCATTAGTAAGTTACAGAGAATTTCATTATCAAGTGATCTTGAGCTTGAACAACAGCAAAATTTCACAGTCTCTAGTCACAATTTAATCGAGTAGGTAAATTATTTTCCCCGATTCAGCACTGAAGAGAACTTTTGAGGACGAGTCATAGAATATTGACTGAATTGAATAATCAAGTTTCTAGGTGTCGACATTTCGAAAACTTGACCATCCGATAAGACGCTAAAGGAGGTGCCTACTCACAACGCCAAATATTCACAACGGTTTAGAGGAAGAGCGAAAGCCTTCACTTTGTTTACCGCCAGTATTTCAAGTGATGAACAAAATGAAAGTGTGCTGTTTGTTGAAACAATTTTCTGCTGAGGGGAAAAAACGCTAACCCATCAACAATGAAAGTCGGCATCCAGCTCGGAGAACTCTAATCAGAATTTGATATACAAAAGTTATACTGCTGTGCCCGTGGAAAGATAACTGAATTAGGAGGCGGGAGGGAACCGAAATTTGCTTTGGGGAAATTATCAAAACAGAAGAGTATTACATAGGAAAAACTCGAGGGGTAATTGAAAGCGAAATGAGTGACGATCGAGCCACCTCTCTGCCGTTCACACCGATGAAATCACATATTCAGATGTCGCGTGTTCAAATAAAAGGGGAGGGGTCAACTGAATTGACTCGCAAATTTATATTATAATTTATCACCATTTTTGCCATATTATACTGTTCAATCTCCTACAGTTTAATTTAAACCTTGAAATATTCTTCCAACCTGATCTTCAGTCCCCCTGCCAACAATCCAATTCATCTTATCATTATTTAAACTTTGAGCGGATAGGGCTCAATTTATTTATTGTTCATAATAATTATGTACGTAAATTGGTTAGTAGCGAAGTATCCGTAGTTGGAATTGGTAAGCAAAATGATACGGGGAAAAGAATACATCAATACCTATGGATGGACAATGTTCTACGGAGTGCGTAAAACAAAGAGAACACCGAGTAAGAAAATCCAACTCATAACGGCGGTCTCTACTGTTCAAAACATATTAATTTTCATGGAATATAATATCCAAATACCTATAACAACCAACTATAACATAAAATCCATTTAGAGATAAGGATTTTTCAGCACAGCATCTCCTTCCCTCACCCAAAAATGCTCATTACGCCTTCAGTGGAACTTTAAGTCCTGGCATAGTAGGCGTACGATGAATAAACAAATCAGCAAGAGTACAAAGTTTTATAGGTTATAGAACATGAAGGATCAAGCCCAAAGGACTGTTTTGATTAACTGAACTGCCTGAGGAACTGTTTTGATAGGCGGAAATGAATAAACACGCTCCTTCCTTAGTTTCACCTTTCCTAAATTAGGATCTTTCCTTCCTCAAACGCCTGTAAAGAAGCGCTTGCTTGTGACGGAGGTTGGACGGTCTCAATTTGTTTTTTGCACGCAGCAGAAAGGATACAGGCGGTTCGCGAAAAAGAACTGTCAATTCCTGCAAGCCCCGCATTATAAAAAACGCTGCAAAGTCCTTGTCACATGGGTTTATTATTCTATTGGACATACTACAGAAATTTTCGCTGTTCATTCATTGTTTCTTTCATGTGAAATAATTGAAATAGCTATTTCTGATGGTTTCCACCAATTTTGGCCCCCAAAACACAAATTAGGTAGTACGCTCTTCTTTTTTTTTCAAATCGTCTTTGATCATTGGTAGAGCCATTTAATCGTCTTGATCCACGTGTTGACACTTTTCTAGTGTTATTATACAAATTGATGGTGATTTCAGACGATTTTCCAGATTTTTGCCTCATAAAAAATCAATTTTGGCACCTAAATCTTTGGTAGAACCTCAATTTTCCACTCTTCGGTCAAAATCGACTTCATATTCGGTCTTCTCGTCCACAAAAACATGGAAAAAGGGACCTCAAAAGCTTATGTTACTAACATGTTACTAAAGCACAAAAAGTACCTATTTTTACACACATTTTCACTCATAACACCCCTGGGTATATTCCGATCGGGCTGAAAAGTTTCGGGGCACAACTAGGGCCCAAATGGAGCATGTGTGCGAAAGAACGACTTTTTTAGACCGAAAATGAAGCCGGTACTCGTGATACGGCGGACGGCGTACGACGTACGGTGTACGGTGTACGGCGGACGGACATTGCATTTTTTGAATCTAGGCACCTTGAAACGGAAAAGAAAAAATTTTGAGGGGGTGTTATAAAAATTTTTTGCTGACCGAATACATAGGTGTATTATTCACAGAATAATAAACCAAAACCGGTAACAGCCTTGGTCCATTATGGAAGGGATTCTCACGTACAGTAACATGCTTCCCTTGGTTTGGCTTTAGCTATTACCTTAATAGAAGATTGAAATGGAAAATTGTCCCTGTTTCAGGGAAATCTCCCTTCGTGATTTTCCTTATATTCGAAGAGGAATAGCACCATTTTCAACAATCACTTTCTCAGTGTACTACAGTGTACTAGTGTTAGTTCAACTCTCTCTATCCCTGTCTTTCTTTCTCCTACTGTCTTCACTGCTCCTAAACAGTATCTTTTTTTTCTGTTTAGACATATTTAATTTAGATCAACTTTAATTAGGGTTCTTGCTTGAAAATAACAAGATAAATGAAGAGAAAGCATTGTAATTTATAAAAGAGCTTTTAAACCGGCGGATAGTAAAGTAGCCAATGTGTACAGGTAATTACACCAATTTAATAATACGAACTCATCATACAACATAATAAAATCACTGAACTTAACATTAAGATGGGAGGGAAGGGGGGGGGGGGGGGATAAAGAGCAGAAGAAAGGAATCGCCGCTTCAGACGTCGTTTTGGGTAGAAGAGAAGGTGGGTTTGAGCTTTATTAGAAAAGAAAAAGGGTTTTTTTTTTCTTCCAAGGGACTCAATGCGAATTTATATTAGTGTCCTCACCTTCCATTTTCTCTTAATTTAGAATAAACTAGAAAGACGGTTCACCTTCAACAGAAGTTGTGAGTTTTTTATAATACATATTTTTCAACCATTTCTGCATACTACCAAGTAGGGTACATATTCTACCAAAATCAGCCCTGAACTCTTCATTGAGGGAATAGGACCAAAGAAAACAGGTTTGCGCAGGTGCTGACGCACACCTTCTCAAAATTTCAGCTCATTTCTACCATGTTTTTGGATGGTTATAGGCGTTTCAGTACACAAACACAAACATTCTCAACTCTCTAAACGAGCTAGAAGTTTGGATTTTTATCGTCAGATTCGTGTTCAGGATGACCGAAATTTCAGGAAACCGCGTTTCAACTATCAAAATATTTCTGAAGCCGAACGAACTCCTAGCGCTAAAGATGCTTTTGAGGTGCCTTAAAATCCTCCACGTTTATGTCGGATATTTGAAACCATTTCTCATTGAGAATGGTCTTGAAATGGTATTTTGATTTATGATCAAAAATCACTTTCTGGCGCTGGAACATTGGCACAGGAATCCACCAAACTCGCTGATCGTGATGGGGATTATTGGATTCATCTTAATGTATTACATGAATGGTTTAATAATGTCAATAGATTTTCATGGTACCTGACATAACGCAGACGTTTATTGTTTTCTGGTGAATAGGAAGGAAGAGCAAGCTGAGGAAGATGTTAGTTCCCATCATGGTCTTCGTGCTGCTGAAGGCAATGACGCTGATCCCACTAGCTCTCGGAGTCCTCGGTCTGAAGGCTTGGAACGCTCTTCAGCTCAGCTTCTTCAGTTTCGTCACGTCCCTCGCTCTCGCCATTTTCAACCTCTGCAAAAAGGTACACACCCCTTACCATCAAATTTGACTTATCATCAGTCTATACCTATCTGCTTTGAGAAAGCTAGTATCGACATGAGCATCCAGGAAGGAATCAATGTACTTCAGTTGACTTTGGCCCCTAAGCACCTATTACACTCGACCATGCTATGCTACTATCGTCTCTCCAAATATGCTAGTGTTACCGCGAACTTCAAGAAAGTATCCTCATTCTTCAAGAAATACTGCTCTTACTCATTTTCTACGCATAATTTATATTTGAAATAATTATTTATATTTGAAACTATAAAATATTTTATGTGAATTTCAGGTTGCCTCGGATCAGACAGTCCCTGTCGCCCATGCGATCGCTGAACCTTACCACTATGCTGCGAGGAACCTGATCCTCCCTCAGGCCGAAGACGCCCAAGAGCTGGCATACAGCGCCTACGAACAGCAACTCAACGACCAGTGATTCAATAAAATTCCTACCAGAAAACCGTATCGAAAAGGAAAGAGCTTCTGGACGGTTCAATTACCAAGCCCTCGCGGACAAGTCGGTTACCCGGAGGGCGTTTAGTCATGACGCTGAAGTCCGTTGAATCAAATGAAATAATTTATTGAATTTTTCTAGTGTAAATTATATTTTTGTATTTTATTCCACTGTAAATAAAAACGCAACGTGTCTCTAAAATTTATTTCTGTCTTTATGTGCCTTTCTATTGTAACTATTGCATACTGCGGTCCAACTTTGGGAATCGTGAGAAGAGGTTAATGATGACAAATCTAACTCGGCAGCGGTTTTTTATAAAAAGAAGAATCCGCAATATAGATAGTCCCTAGAAGAAAAAGAGAAAAAGTAGAAAAGAAGAAAAAGAAAAAAGTACCTATCAAACAAGTATGTATAATTTCTAGTATGTGTGGACATTTTGACCTTTTTTCTTCCCAAGGAAGGAACAAAGTATTTTTTTATTTCTTGGCAATAAATTTAAACAAATATTACCATCAGTGTCATAAAAATGCCAACAATATATCCACAGTAGGTGACCAAAGATTCGCTTGGGTGAGTTCGTTGCACTCAAGCAAATAATTGTAACAGCGTATCGAAACTGGGCAAACAATTCAAGGGATAGTGAGATCTATCCTGGTGTAAGCAAATTTCAAGGCAGGGGCGTCCTAAATACTTGGATGCGAGCAGCAGCGTTCATGTGGAGTGAGTCATCGCACAGCGTTATTTTTATTGATTACCAAATCGGGCATCGCCCAATAAAACCTAAACGTAAAGAAATATTAGCAGGCACCTGTTGAAAGGGATAACATGGCATAGAGAGGGAACATTTGGGGAAGAACTTGAAAAAGAACAGCCTAATAAACAAGCGCTGCACATGATTGCACAGCAGTTTACTATTTTCCTGCATAGATCACTGCGTAGATGACTGTTTTCTGTGGTCGACCTCGTCCTTCCCACAAGAACGCCCTAAATCGAGTACTCGAGCCGGCCTGGCAATTACACTTTCATATAGGTACCACATTTATGCTGTGGAGCCAAACGGCCTTATCAGGTGGAATAAACCGGTTCCCGTGAGATCACCGAAGTTAAGATACCTCGAGCATGGTTAGTATTTGGATGGGGGACCATCGTGATACGTTCAAAAATGACCCATGTAGCTGTCGGGCGGACAGGGCCCTCTCCACTCAAGAAGGGCGAGGCAATGAGTAGCCAAGTAAAGAGCGAAATGATCAGGTAGAATTCTGATCCTCTCATTGAGGACAGCTGATCACGTCCGCGACGCCGGCAGGGCAGTCGGACGAAAAGCCCCAGCCTGGAATGGCTGATCACTTTACTTACTTTTTATGCGGTGGATTCGAGAATTCTATCATTATTCATTTGTTTTTATTCATGAAGCATACGTTTGAAGAAAAGCCCCAGAAAATTGCATCAAAATCGGCCATAGGTTCGTGAGAAATTGAGTAGGTACCGATTTCGCTGCTGCGCGCGGGCAAGTGATCGTACTAATGGTGCGATCGTTCTGCCATTCATAGGGGACGATCTAGAAGCTACACACCCCAACTACCCGTAGTGCTTGAACTATATCGGGCCACTGATTCGCGAGAAATTTAGTACGTCGGATTGGCGTTTGCGCTTCCGCAGTGGCCGCATACCAATCATCCGATCTTTCTGTAATTCATAGGCGAGCAACCTGGGCCCAATTAGCTAGATCACTGAAAATTTCAGAAAAATCGGATTTAAATTGCGGAAGTTATGCGCGTAGCAAGGATTTGCAAAGATGTCGGGGCCAACTCCAGGACCTTACTGTGAACGGATGGCTGGACGTACAACGCTCCGGGTGATCTCGAAAAATCCTCAAGTTCGGGATCAATTTGAGAACTTCAAAAAACACCCTACTGGAAGTTTTTGAGCTGCGGCGTTCGGAACGCAGACCAACTAGATGTCACCTGCAAGATGGCGTAGGTACGGCGGACAACAGCAATTTTGGTTTATTATTCTGTGAATAATTAATAAACTTGTGTATTCGCTCAGCAAAAAATTTTCTGAACACCCAATAAAAAAATTTCCTTTTACGTTTCAAGATGCGTAGATACCAAAAATGCTATGTCCTTCCGCCGTCCGTCGTACGCCGTCCCCTGTACGCCGTATCATCCATATCTACCTTTATTGTCGGTCTAAAAAATTCGCTCTTTCGCACACAGGTTCCATTTGGGCCGTAGTTGTGTTCCCAAACTTTGCAGCTCGATCGGAATATACCCAAGGGTGTTAAGGGTGTAAAATGGTTGTAAAATGGGGTTTTTTGGAGTTCAGTAACATGAGCTTGTGAGGTCTCGTTTTCCATGATTTTTACCAAGGAGACCGAATATGAAGTCGATTTTGACCAACGAGCAAAAAATTGAGGTTCTAACAAGGTTTCAGCCTTAAATTTACCTTAAATGTTGGTTGTGATGAATTTAGAATTTTCATCACGGCGGTGTGGAAATAAGGAGAGTGAGTGAATTTTAGGTAAGGTAGGAAAAGTCGCAGGCGGCTGTAGTCAACCGAACATCTACGACTTTAGGAGGAGAGAGAGGTGGATGAGGGAATTTCACCTAGGCGGCTGTAGTCAACCGTTCATCTAGGTGAAGGAGAGGAAAGGAGAGGTCCCTTGTCTAGGCGGCTGTATTCAACCGATCATCTAGACAAGGAGGAAGAGGAGAGGAGGTGAAATTCCCAGGCGGCTGTAGTCAACCGATCATCTGGGAGGTAAGGTAAGAGAGAGAAGAGAGAGCTGGTTAGAGGAAGTGTCGAATGAAGCTTGAGCGCCAGGATCCGGGGTTTTATAGTACTTGGGGGCCTCTCCCTCCAGCTCCTTGCAGGGAGCTGGTAGTGGGGCCCCAGGTTGAGTAACCCTGGGTTCTGTCGCCTGTCCCCACTCATATCTTTATTTCCGGAGCTTTAGTTTGGCGTTTGAATGTTGGTGAGAACTTAATAATATAGGAGTGTTCCCGGGAGGGACTCACGACAGAGGTCCCCCCAGTTTGAACCAATATTTGTGGAGCTGAAGGCGCAAGGTGACAGGAGCTGAGGGCTACGGCAAACAAAAGGTGGAGCTGAAGGCGCAAGGTGACAGGAGCTGAGGGCTACGGCAAACAAAGGTGGCGCTGAAGGCGGAAGGTGACAGGGGCTGAAGGCCGATGCAAACAGGTAGTTGGGCTGAAGGCCAGTCTTAAAGCTAGGAGGCTTAAGGATAAGGTAAGTACATGGGAAGGAATGGTAAACATAGAGTAAGTAGATGGTAAGTAGAGTAGATTAAGTAGAGTATAAGATTAAGTAGAGTATAAGATATAAGGCATAAATATTGGGTGATGATGAGTCGACATATATAAACATTTTGCATTTATAAATGTGATCGATGTGAGTTTGAGTATTTACAATGATGAGGATGGAGTATGTACAAGGGATGAACGAGTATTTACAATTGATGGATGAGTATTTACAGATGATGGAGGAGTATGTACAAAAGATGAAGGGGTATGTACAGAAGATACAGAGGTATGTACAAAAGTTGAGGGGTGCGCAAAATTGTGGTCCACATGTGGGAGGCGGTCGCGAGAATCCGCCGTTTCCTGGGTGTGGTTAGTGTGTGGCGAGTGGTTGTGTGTGTGTGAAGTGTGTGAGTGAGGGAGGCGACCCCCTCTAACAGTCTTCACGTTAGTGAAGTCTGAGAGAGGGGTCCCTTCACTGCCAGGGTGGCGGTGAAGGGGAAGAGCCGGTGGGAGCCGGTACCCGGGGCGTCGCGGAGAGAGGCGGCGACGCCGGGGTCCGGCGGGTGAAATGGAGGCGATGTGTGGTGTTGGTGGTGTAGGGCTGGGTGTGGGATTGGTGCTGAGAGAGTGGTCGGGGAGGACTGGGGCTGGTTTGCACCGTGCCAATGGCACGGTGTGGGGCTTCCCGTCAATTAACAGGGTAGCGGTGGAGTGTGTTGTGCGGATGACCTGAAAGGGCCCGGCATACAGGGGTCGGAAAGTTTTATGGATGCCGGGCTCTTTCAGGTACATGTGTGTGGTGGTGAAAAAGCGTTTGGGATATGTGGTGTCGTTTGTGGGTGTTGTGGAGTGTAGTGGTTCCCTGTTAATTGACGGTGTGTGGTGTGGAGTGAAAATGTCGGCCGGTAAACGTAGTGGGTCTTTAAAGGCGTTTTGTGCGGGGCTAGTTTGGTCTGAAGGACGGGCGGATGTTCGAAGGCTGAGTAAAATGTAGGGGAGAGATTTTGTCCAGGAAGGGGAATTTGCCGATGTAGAAATGGCTTGCTTCAGGACCGAGTGCCACCGCTCTATTTTCCCGTTGGATTGGGGATGGTAAGGGGTAGTGTGGATTTTTTGGATCCCGAGGGAGCGTAACAATTCGGAGAAGTGGGCCGATTCAAACTGCCTCCCTTGATCGACCGTGACTGTCCGCGGACAACCGTAACGGCTAACCCATTGAGAGAGGATAGCCGTTGCGACGGTGTCCGCGGTGATGGTGGAGAGGGGAATGCATTCCACCCAGTTGGTGGCACGATCGATCATCGTGAGGCAGTATTTCTTCCCCTCGGACGGGGGAAGGGGGCCCACTAGATCCAAATGTATATGCTCCCACGGGAGGGAGTCGGGGATTGGTTGAGGAGGGACATGCGGGTGGGCCGAGACTTTGAAACGCTGGCACTTCTGGCACCCTAGAACCCAGTTACGAATATCTGTATTCATATGGGGCCAGAAGTACCGCGTTTTGATGAGGTCCCGGCTCGCCCGAATGCCAGGGTGGTGAAGGGAATGGTAGTGGAGGAACAACTGCCTCCTCAACCCCGGTGGGACGTAAGGGCGCGGTGAATCGGCCGTTACGTCGCACCAGAGGTCGAGGGGAGGCAGCTGTTCCAACTTGGATGCGGAAATAAGGTTGGAGAGGGCGGGGTCAGAGGTTGGATCTTGTTTTGACTTGATGGATTGAGGGGAAGGGAATGGCAGCAACTCCGCCACCGGCGCGGGGATAGGGGTGGGTCGGGAGAGCGCGTCCGCCACGCAGTTGTCGGCCCCCGGCAAATATCGTATATCGGACGTGAACTGTCCGATAAACTCGAGCTGCCGGAGGCGACGCGGGGAGGCGGACTTGCGATTTTGAAGGAGGGCGTGGGTCAGGGGCTTGTGGTCTGTAATGACAGAGAACTGCCTGCCCTCCACGAAGTCACGAAAGTGCTTTATGGCTTCGTGGATGGCGAGGAGTTCTCTGTCGAAGGTAGAGTAATTTTTCTGGGTGGGGGATAAGGTTTTAGAAAAGAAGCCAATGGGTTGGGGGGTGGCGCCGGTGTGCTGTTGGAGCACTGCCCCGATGGCCCAATCGGACGCATCGGTAGTGATGGAAAGGGGAGCGTGAGGGTCGGGGTGGGCTAATAGAGCGGCGTCTACTAGGTCCTGTTTGCAAATTTTGAAGGAGGCGGAAAGTTGGGGGGTCCAGGTGATGGGGCGGTTATCATTTTTTTTGGAGGGTTGGGGAATGGCGTGTATGAGTGGTTGTTGATGTTGAGCGGCGTGTTTTATGTGTCTACGGTAAAAATTGAGCATACCCAGGAAGCGGCGGAGCTCGGTGACCGTGCGGGGTTGCGGGAAGTCAATAATCGCGTGGACCTTGTCCGGGAGGGGTGTGATGCCGTCCGAGGATACTTGGTGGCCGAGGCAGCGGACGGAGGGTTGGCCGAGGACACATTTGTCTGTGTTGACTAGGAGGCCATCGGTGGAAAAGATGTCGAGGACTTGCTGTAGGTGGGCGAGGTGTTCTTCCTGTGTCTTGGAGGCGATCAGGATATCGTCGAGGAAGCAAAATACGAAAGGCAGGCCTCGCAAGATACTGTCCATATACCGCTGCCAAGTTTGCGCCGCGTTCCTTAATCCGAAGCCCATCTTCACATATTCAAATAACCCGAACGGGGTAATTATAGCGGTTTTCGGGACGTCGGGGGGGTGGATGTTGATGTGATGGAACGCTCGCGAAATATCAAGGGTGGAAAAGATAGTGGCGCCATGGAGATGTGACGAAAAGTCACGCAGGTGGGGGACATTATAGAGGTCCGGTGTGGTTTTTGAGTTCAGCCGCCGGTAGTCCCCGCAGGGGCGGATATCCCCATTGGGCTTCTGTACGATGTGGAGCGGAGAAGCCCAAGGGGATTTTGAGGGGCGTACGATACCGTCGGCGATGAGTTTGTCGAAGTGTTGGCGGGTCTTTGACAACTGAAGGGGATGTAGGCGGCGGGCTTTTGCGGTGATGGGTGGTCCTGTGGTCTCTATGTGGTGCTGGACAGTGGAGATGTGTGCAGAGGGGCGGCGCTGGGGACGGTAGTTGAGGAGGAGGCGTTCAAACTGTGTTGGGGGGTGGTTGATGGCGTGTATGAATCCGGGTATGGGTGTTTTGGTGGCGGGGTCAATCAGGCGCGCGTTCCGGACGTCGACCTGGAGACCGAAGTAGGCAAGAAAATCGGCCCCCAGGATCGCCTTCTCCACGTCCGCCACGGTAAATTCCCACTCGTACGCGAGCCCGCTCATATGAACTGAGGAGCGGTACGTCCCGTACGAGGGGATGGTGGTACCGTTGGCGGCGTAGAGAAGCTGCCGGTAGCAGCGCGCCTGACGACGGAGGATGTTGATGGGAAATATCGACAGCGCCGCCCCCGTGTCCACCAGGAAAGGAACATTAGTTTTCCTGCAGCGCAGGAAAAGTCGTTGGTGGGTTGGTAGGGCGTTGTGTTTGATGGCGGAGGTAGGGACGTGTGTTGGCGTTGGCTGGTCCGCCGCGAAGGAGACGCGGGGCGGTTTGTTGCCGTTCCGGAGGGGGGGAACGGTGGGGTCTGTAGGGGGTTTGGCCGGTTTGGTAGGAGGTGGCTTCGCTCCGTTCCGGGGAGGGGGAACGGTAGCGGCCGGTTGAGTGGTGGCCGGAGGGGGTTGCGCCCTGGAGGCGGGCTTGGAGGGTCCGTTCCGAGGTGGGGGAACGGTAGCGGCAGCGTGAGTGGCGGCCGGAAGGTTGGTTGCCGTGGTGGCGGGCGGGGAGGTTCCGTTCCGAGGTGGGGGAACGGTAGCGGCGGCGTGAGTGGCGGCCGGAAGGTTGGTAGCCCTGGTGGCGGGCGGGGAGGTTCCGTTGCGGTGGTGGTGGGGTGAGGGGCTCGGCGGCGCTGTAGGCGCGGCCGGGAGGTTGGCAGCCGTGGCGGCGGCGTAGGAGGGGTAGCGTGGCTTGGTGGTGGTGGCTGTGTGAATGCGGGCGGGGGGGGTATGTCCATGGTCCCCCCCGTGTTGGCGAGGAGGGGGGCCCGCCGGATTTACCGGCGGGCGGCTGCGTTTCCCTGCTTAGGGGCGAAGGAGCAGGGGGGTTGGCACTTGCGGGCCTCCCCACCGAAGTTTACATGATAGAAACAACGGTGGGGGGGGTCCGCAGGGAGGTAGTCGGTTGTGGTGGGGCGGGCCGAGTTGGATGCGCGCGCAGCTGCTGGGGATCGTCCTCTGCGCTGGCGGGGAGGGGATGCGTTGCGGCGCTCGGGTGAGCGCTGGCGGCGGCGGTCGGCGGACGAGTCGCGTCGGCGATCCGCCGAAAGGGGTCGACGTCCGTCGAGGGAGGGTGCGGTCCCGGAAAGGCGGGGGGTGGCGCGGCGTACGCACCTCACCGACGGCGGCCGCAGCGGCCAAGTCGTGCACGGTGTCCGCGAGCCGCAGGAGGGGCTCGTCGGGACCGTCGAGATGGCTGGCCAGGGCCATCTGGATGGGGTGGGGAAGGGCACGTAACCAGAACGTGCGTGCGATGTCGGCGGTCATAATCCCCTGCAGCTGGTGTCGCAGCCGTCGGTAGAGGTGGGAGGGCTTCTGGTCGCCGAGGTGTTGAGGTTGGGAGAGGGCGGCGACTCGGGCGATTTTCGACGGCTGGTAGGTGTTGATGAGGCGGCTGCGGAGGTCGTCGTACGCAGCGGCGGCGTCGGGGGAGATATCAGAGGTCTGCAGCAGGATCTCGTAGGGCAGTAGCGAAATGATCCGGGAATATCGGGTTTTCTGGCTGCGGATGTTGGCGGCCGAAAACGCTGCGTCCACTTGGAAAAACCAAAGTGCCGGGTCGTGCGTGTAGAAGGGGGGCAGCGACAGAGGGAACGCAGCGGACGCCGTCATGACGTTGGCGGCGGCTGCGGCCGTAGCGGCGGCGGCGGCGGCGGCGGCGGTGTCAGATGTTGCAGAGGTCGGCGGGGAGAGTGTGGAGAAAGGGTTGTCGGCCAATGCGTCGGATGTCGCAGCGGCGGGCGGCTGCAGTGTGGCTGGTCGCAGGAGCGGCGGCGTCGGTGAGTTCGGGTCCATTTCTGTAACTAAAATTCAAAAATTTGACGTGGCCCCAGGTTGAGTAACCCTGGGTTCTGTCGCCTGTCCCCACTCATATCTTTATTTCCGGAGCTTTAGTTTGGCGTTTGAATGTTGGTGAGAACTTAATAATATAGGAGTGTTCCCGGGAGGGACTCACGACATTGGTCTAAAATCGTCGAACACAGGCTCCATTTTGGGCCCTAGTTCTGCTCCGAAGCTCGGCAGCCCGATCGGAATACACCCAGGCGTGTTATAGATGAAAAACTCTGCAAAGTCCTTGTCACATGGGTTTATTATTCTATTGGACATACCTACGGAAATGTTGGCTGTTCATTTTTATTGTTTCTTTCATGCGTAATAATCGAAACAGCTATTTCTGATGGTTTCCATCAATTTTTGCCCCTAAAACACAGATTAGGTACGCTCCTTTTTTGGTTTATTATTCTGTGAATAATACACCTATGTATTCGCTCAGCGAAAGCAGCATGTTGAAACTTTTTCTAGTGTTATTATACAAACTGATTGTGATTTCAGACGATTTCCCAGGTTTTTGACTCACGAAAAATCAATTTTGGGAGCTGAACATTTGGTAGAGCCTCAATTTTCCACTCTTTGGTCAAAATCGACTTCATGTTCGGTCTTCTCGTCCCAAAAACATGGAAAACGATACCTCAAAAGCTCATGTTACTAACATGTTGCTAAAACGCAAAAAGTACCTATTTTTACACACATTTTCACTCATAACACCCCTGGGTATATTCCGATCGGGCTGCAAAGTTTCGGGCCCAAATGGAGCATGTGTGCGAAAGAACGAATTTTTTAGACCGAACAGCCGGTACACGTGATACGGCGTACGGCGGACGGCGGACGGACATTGCATTTTTGGAATCTACGCACCTTGAAACGTAAAAGAAAAAATTTTGAGGGGTTGTTATAAATATTCTTTGCTGAGCGAATACGTATTATTCACAGAATAATAAACCAAAAGGTTTTGGTGAACATGAGCTTGTTTTTTCTACGTTTTAATCGTTCTCGAACTTGTGAATTTTTTGAGATCACCCGGAGCATTGTACGTCCAGCCGTTCGTTTGCACCGAAAAGCTTTGTCAACATGATCTTGAATCAAACGGTATAAATCCGGCCCAGATATCACTGCTATTTTTAGGGAACACCTGATTATAATCAGGCGTGGGTGAGTGAAATCGAGTTGGCTGTCCGAGATATTATTTCATTTGAAGAATGATGGTTATTTTCGACTTTGTTGACAGGTATTTTTGTAACTTGAACAAACGTTATGCTTCACGAATAACACTGCCACGAATAACTGTCATTCCCAATACTCTCGATTTTGGACATCCCGGGGGGGGGGGGGGGGGGGGGCACATTGACCACAGAAAACAGTGATCTACGCAGAAGAGGCATACAGGTAACTAATAAACCGTTGTGTAATAACTTGCAGCGTTTTGGTTTATCATTCTGTGAATAATACACCTATGAATTCCCTCACCAAAAAGGTTTTATAACAACCCCTCTAAATTTTTTCTTTTACGTTTCTAGGTGCGTAGATTCTATAAATGCAATGTCCGTCCGCCGCCTCATCCATATACCATTTTCGGTCTAAAAAATTCGTTCTTTCGCACACCAGCTCCACTTGGGCCCTAGTTGTATCCCGAAACTTTGTAGCCCGATCGTGATATACCCAACGGTGTTATCAAATTTGCGAATTAGGTACGGTCTTTTTAGTAGAAAAGCTCACACGGCCTTTAAAAAATGCTCTCTAGCTGCAAATGTGTTCCCAGATTTCCATCAAAACTGCACTGTACTTTCTTGAACGAAATGGTTTTTATTATTATTATTATTATTACTTTGGTTTAAAGCCAACTTGGGCAACTTGATTCCTTTCCGAACAATATCAGAAGAGCTTTTCCTCCCAAATATAGCAATAATACAAATACATATTTCAGTAGCAGGAGATGTCGTACACCAGGCAAAGTAGAGAACATCCATCTTGGTGAGAAACAGTGTCTGATAAAATGTAATAGTATTTCGACTGGATAGCTTCTTCCTCCTCCTTGTTGGTGAAGGCTTAAACGGCTCATTATTTTACTTCTGGAAAGTTAAATAGGCCCCTGATAACTGCATAATGTTAAAGGAAAGGGCAACTCAAAGAAAAGAACATTCTCGGGAAGTAGGAGGAAAAGGTGTTCCGCGGAATGGTTGGTGGTACTTACGGATCCATTACAGGCAACATTAACGTCTTCAAGCGTTGATGCAGTAAGTTAACATTCCACCTTACGCTATACAAAGACACGCACAGACTCAAACATGGCATTATATTTACGTATTATAAGAACTGGGTATTTTGGTTTATTATTTTCAATGATAAACCCTTAGAATCGAGCATGAACCCCCCAACCCACCAACACCACAAAATTTGATGGTTTCCGCAGAATCTCAATACGGAATGAAAACGCAGCGAATTATTACACAACGGTTTATTATTTACCTGCATAGATGCCCCTTCTGCGTAGATCACTGTTTTCTGTGGTCAGTACCTACCCTCCAGCTCCCGCGAGGAAAGCCCTAAATCGAGTACTGGAGCCAGCCCGAGAACTACAGTCTCACAAAAATGCACAGAATTCAATAATTCGATCATTGTTTATTTGTTGCTATTCGTGAACCATAAAGTTTGTTCAAGTTACACAAGTACCTATCAACAATATCCAAAATAACCGTCATTCTTCAAATGAAATAAAATCACAGAACTACCAACTCGACTTCATACAGCCATCCGTGATTATGGTCAGGTGTTCCCTGCCAATGACATCTGGGCCGGATTTATACTGTTTCATCTTTCATTCACATTCACGATAATGTTAACGAAGCTTTTCGGTGCAAACGAACGGCTGGTGTTAACATGCTCCGGGTGTCTCAAAAACGCTGCAAATTATTACACAATGGTTTATTATTTACCTGTATAGATGCCCCTTCTGCGTAAATCACTGATTTCTGTGGTCAATACGTATACTAGCGTCCCCCTCCCCTCCCCCCCCCCCCCCCCCCGAATGCGAAAGCCCTAAATCGAGCATTGGAGCCGGCCCGGGAATTACAGTTTCATAAAAAGGCGCGGGATTCAATAATTCAATCATTAATGATTATTTGTTGTTATTCATGCAGCGTGAAGTTTGTTCACGTTGCAAAAGTACCTATCAACACAATCGAAAAGAGCCATCATTTTTCAAACGAAATAATATCACAGAACAACCAACTCAATGTCATACAGCCATCCGTGATTATAATCAAGTGTTCCCTAGCAGTGATATCCGGGCCGGATTTATACCGTTTGATTCACGATCATGTTGACGGAGCTTTTCGGTGCAAACGAACGGGTGGTCGTACAATGCTGCGCGTGGTCTCAAAAAATTCTTTAGTTCAAGATCAGTTTAAAAAAGTAAAAAACCATATCCTTCTTTTGAATGTTTTCGAGCTACAGCGTTCTGAAATTTTCAACGCCTATTTTCACCCCTTAGGCCCCCTTCACACTAAACGAATCCGAATCAATCACAATCAATCCGAATCAAGGCGAATCTGATTCGCCAAGATTTGGTAACAAAGTAACCCTTCCGAATGCACACAAACTCAGTTCCCGCCTTCACACCAGCCGAATCCGGTTGAATCCGCCCCGATTGAAGCGTGCAGGTGATTCGGCTTGTCAGAATCTTCGTCCGTCCGTCAGTCGTGAATGAACAGTAGACGCCATGGATGTGGAACTTTTAATTCTGAAAGTTAAAGAAAATAATGCGATTTATGACGGGACTTCAGGTCCCACCAAATCCAGTAGTATTAAAAACAGTTCCTCACTCATCCGAAAAAAATTGTAGAATTTCTTCTCGTCGTTCCGAAGATCAGGTTGTAGATGATGAAAAATGCCGAATTCCGGCCTCCTTCGATTTATTTCACTAATCCACATTCTACACTTTTTTTGTTTACACCGTTGCCTTTGACGGAATATTATTGTATTAATTAAAACTGCCTCCATTATGGACGCTCAAACGCAACTGTGGGAAGAAAAGGAAAAAACGGGAGGGGGAAAGGATTCGGGCTGACTTGTTTTGACTCGACTGGTGTGAAGACATGGAGACCACGAATCAGATTCGCCTTGATTCGGATTGATTGTGATTGATTCGGATTCGTTTAGTGTGAAGGGGGCCTAAGAGATGACTGACAGTAACGCCGAGCTTCGAGGACCAACTAGACCCCAAACAGGACCTACAAACTAAATTTCATTAATTTCGGTTTATGGTAACTAAGAAAAGTGCGAAGTACGGCGCACGGCGTATAGACAGAAATTTTTATTGCATTTTCGGATTCCACGTACCTTGAAACGTACACCATCAAATTTTGAGGAGGGTTTTTTTTTTCTTTCTTTTTTCATGCTCGATTCCAAAGGTTCATTATTGAAAATAATAAACCTAAAATTCTGTCCGTCCGCCGTACGTCGTACTTCACTTTTTTCCAAGTTAGGTACCATGAACCAAAACTAATGAAATCTGATTTGTAGGCCCCGTTCACCCCTAAGGGGTGAAAAATACGGTTTGAATTTTCCAGAATGCCGTACCTCGAGAACTTTCAATAAAAGGGTTTTTTTACATTTTTAAATCGATCTTGAACTAAAGAATTTTTAGAGACCATCCGGAGCACTGAACGTCCAGCCATTCGTTTACACAGAAAAGCTTCGTCAATGTGATAATGAATCAAACGGTATAATTCCGGCCCAGATATCACTACTAGGGAACACCTGATTATAATAACGGATGGCTGTATGAAGTCGAGTTGGTTGTTCTGTGACATTATTTCATTTGAAGAACGATGGCTATTTTGGATTTTGTTGATAGGTACTTTTGCAACTTGAACAAACGTTATTCTCCATAAATAACACAAATAATTAATGACTGAATTATTGAATCCCGCCCATTCTTATGAAACGGTGATTCCCGGGCCGGCTCCATTACTCGATTTAGGTCTTTCCTGGGGGGGTTTTCTGGCCACAGAAAACAGTGATCCACGCAAAAGGGGCATATTATATACAGGTAAATAATAAACCGTTGTGTAATAATTTGCAGTTTTTCTCAATGGCTCGTTACTGAAATGCCGAATTTGAGGAAACTTGTTGGAATTTTGGTACGAACAACGCTGAACATTGTCATACATTATTATTGTATTTCGTTTTAGAGGTCAGTGCTTCAGAAGGTTATGGTAGATTTCGCATTATTGGTTTGAGTATGCCCACGCAGATATGTTTATTGATAAGAGACACGTCAATCATCTGTATTCAGTTCGCCAATGATATCCTTCTACTGTAGGACTACCTAAATCCACCATCAGCTATTCAGCGCGCGACCGATACCTCTTCCTCTCCCATCACTTTCTTCGGTCTCGCTCGGAATTCGGTTCGAGGAATCCAAAGGCAGAAAACAAAAGAGAATCAATCAATATGAATTGCTCACACAGGGAGAAAGTGACCGGACCGGCACGTCTGTAGGTTGGCCCGGGACTTAGGGACTAACTTCTCATTTAGGAGCGGCGAGCGTCTGATCGTGGTTTTGGCAAAGAGCCAGTCTTCAACCACCTCCAAGCAAGCTACTCCAGTCACGGTGGCTTTTCTGGGACTTTCTATCTTAGCAAAGTTTGCTTGGTCTTAGTTACAGCGCCTCAAACTCTATTTAACTTTACACAACAGAACACATAAATACTTCGGCGTGAGTTCCCCTCCATCACCGCCCACTACTGTCTCCACCCATAGAAGAGCCGTTTTCACTCTATTTTCTTCGAGGAAAATTGAGTTGAAAACTCATAGTCTCACACAAAGCGAGCGAAAAATTCCTTGGAGTTTTCTTTACTCAAACCGGGCAGGGTATTTATAAAAGCTGGTAATTATGATCAATTATGATGATAATACCAACCGTGAAACGGCAGAAATCGAGAAAATCTGGCAAAACTATTTGTTGAGCTAGGTAGCCTCTATATTTATAGACATTTTGCGTTGAAAATACACCCCATTTTGGTTTATCATTTTCAATGACGCACCTTTGGAATAGAGCATGGGGTTAATCCCCCCCCCCCCCCCCAAATTTGATGGTTTCCATTTCAAGGTATACGTAGAATCCAAAAATGGAATAAAAAAATTTCTGTCCGTCCGCCGCACCTCGCTTTTGGTTTATTATTTTCAATAATGAACCATTGGAATCGAGCATGAAAAAAAAAATTCTTACCCCCCCTCAAAATTTGATGGTTTACGTTTCAAGGTATGTAGAATCCAAAACTGCAATAAAAATATTTCTGTCTGTCCGCCGTACGCCGTACGCCGTACGGGCCACTTTTCTTAGTTACCATGAAAGAAAATTGATGAAATTCGGGTTATAGGTTCCGTTCGGCGTCTAGTTGGTCCTCGAAGCTCGACGTTACTGTCAGTCATCTCTAAGGGGTTCAAAATAGGGGTTGAAATTTTCAAAACGCCTATACCATTTTTTTACGTGAATATTTTTACGGTTTTAAATAGTTCTTGAACTTGCGAGTTTTTTAAGACCATCCGGAGCGTCGCCGTTCGTTCACAGTAAGGCCCCGAAGTTTGCACCGACAGGCATTTTCGACTCCAGTGTGAATGAAATTGTATACAATTCAAACCAAATCTCGTAACCAGAGACGCGCCCACAATAGGAAATTTGGCGGAGATGAAATCATTGCTAGGGATCACCTGATTATATTCACGGAGTATGAAGTCGAGTTGGTTGTTCAGTGATATTATTTAATTTGAAAAATGATGGCTCTTTTGGAGTTTGTTGGTAGGTAGTGAAACTTGAACAAACGTTGAAGTATTATTGATGGGTAAATTATTACTACGGTAAATCATTACTCAACGGTAAATTATTACACAACGGTTCATTATACCATTTACGTAAAAGGGGCTGGAGTTTGTTGGTAGGTACTTCAGCAACTTTTTTCACTCCTCATCAACAATTTCTTTTCAGAACTTCATTATGTGTGTTTCTTTTTGTTAGGTACTGTTTGTCATCGGCAGAATTATTTTAGCAACATTTAACTCGTGATTTAGGTAGGTACCTAGTAACGAGTACGGGGTTAGGTACTAACCTAGGGAGGGTCAGCGATCTACATAATATGTATATATAATAGAATAGTAGTATCCAAAAGCCAATCCTGGCGCACTGACTTAGATCCTTGATAAAAATTTTTACCACAAAACATCAGAACACATTTTTAAACACAAAAACATCAGAACCAGTGACTTTTTCATTAACCGACTTAGATCCCTGATAAAACTTTTTAACACAAAACATCAGAACACATTTTTAAACACAAAACATCAGAACCAGTGACTTTTTCATTAACCGACTTAGATCCCTGTTAAAACTTTTTAACATAAAATAACAGAACACACTTTTTAAACACAGTGACTTTCCTTAAAGAGGGTGGCCGATTTGGCCACCCTCTTTAACGTTAAAGGCGACTTAGATCCCTGTTAAAACTTTTTTAACACAGTGACTTTTCGGGGGGTGACTTTTTTAAAAATATTTTTTATCAGAAACTCTAGTGAACTCTAAAAATTAGGAAAAAATGCAAAATTAGAACCTTTTAGGGGTCAAAGTTTTTGAAATTTAGCTCCCTCTGATGTTTTCACTAATGAGGAGTTAGTAGGATGGGAGACAGGATAGTATCCATACAAGAAAAAGTGGGTGGATAATAAAAAAAGTGAGGGGGGTAGTTAAAAGAATAACTTTTATAATAAAATGTCAGTGATTGAAATATATAAGAATGCCGTTAAAAAATCAAACTACTCATCTTTCAAGGATATTAAAAAAGGAACTTATACCATCTTGGAAAATTTTATAAAAAATTCGGAATATGGTGAAAGCGTTGTCGTTACAATTGATTATGATGATGAAGAGATATGTTTGTTTTTACCTAAAAGAATTTCACGTCGACTTCTTAATCACGTTAGAAACAATCCAGAAAGACATCCTGAAAAACTTATTTATAATGGAACAGATAAAAAGTCAAATGCCTTTCTGATTGACTTTGAGTAAATATTATGCTTTTCAAAGACTTAGTATCTATTACGTTTTTATAGGGAATCTCTATAAAAACAAACTTTTTGAATCGTCTTTAAAAAAAATATTTCTGCTAATTAGTAGCATAAGAACTTTTTAATGAGCAGTGTTCATTAAAAATAAAATCTCCTTAATACTTCTGAGCTTTAGCAACAGTATCGAAACTGAAACTCAAAATCCTTCTTCAGTGTGACTTTATCTTCATTATAAAGCAATTTTCTAAGTTGATATTCAGTAGCATTTTTAGGAACCTTAATCTTTTTTTCATTAAGACATGTCTTTACTTGCTTCTTTGAAAGGAGTGGTGGTTTACCATCGACACCAAATAAACTTTCTTTTAACAACCGTTTAGAAAATCTATACTCCCTCAATGCACGTTGAATCTCGTCTAGTGCGTCACAGTTTCTATCATAAAATCGAAATTCAGGTTTCTTTACAAACTCCCAGAAACCTCCATGTTCATCACATATATCTAATGCCTCATCGCTTAAAACCATATCTCTTTATTTATTATATAATATATTCTTTTAACTAACCCCTCATTTTTTTTTATCCACCCCCTTTTTTAGACCCGGTAAATTACCGGGTCTTGGAAAACAACTTAGTATAATATTATTGTTTTTAACGGAAATTTTCCGTTAAAACTTTTTTTTATCAGAAACTCTAGTGAAACTCTAAAAAATTTTTAATCGTAAATAAAAATGCAAATTTAGGACTATTTAGGGGTCGATATTTTCGAAATTTAGCTCCCTCTGATGTTTTAATGGGGATTCCCCATTAAAACATATTGAACAAGATGCAAGGTCGTTCTGTAGACCAGCGAGAGAATGGGTTGTTTTCAGAATTTTTTAAAATTATGTATCACCCTTAAAAGTGAAACGAAACAGTTAATCTGTTTCGCGAGAACGAGACTGCTGCGTTCTCGCGAGAACGAGACTGCTGCGTTCTCGGGAGACAGGATTAACTGCCTCTCCGCGTATATTTTAATTTTTTCTCAATTCTGGCGAGAAAAGAGACGAGAATGAGAACGAGAATGAGAACGAGAACGCAGCTGATGAGTTGACGACCTTGTGGCCTTCCCGTCGACCGGTTTGAGATAAGATTGTCTTGCAGACCCCTTTGACTCGTCCCAGTCAGTTTGTAGAAACCAAGTGAGAAACAACGCAGTGAGTTATTTGTGAGTGAAAAATGAACCAATCCCAAGTTTCAACGACTGATGAAGTAGATGATTTTCTACGTGAACTATATATTTTTTATTGAGAATGTTCCCAATAAAAAAATTGTTATTTATATTGTTTATCCTTTTTTTCCCCCTTTTCTTATCAAGGTAAGTTTTAGATTTCCTCTTTTATAATATTTTTAAGTGGCATATAGTTGAGAGTGACTTCTGAAACCAAAATTACGTAAGCAAAAGTGTTTTCTGGCACATTCTTTTCAAAATCTGCTCGTAAAATTATATTACTTTTTTGTCCAGATATGGACTGTGGTTGTCTAGTCATATTCACACTGAATATTGGATAGTTCTCTTTGAAGGACTGAGGCTCATGATATGGAAGGGATGAGTCTTGGCATACTATTCTTTTGAAATCTGTGTACATGGTGTAAGCTAAACTAAAATCCCCTGAACTCCAATCTAAATTCAAATGTTCTTCAGGATAAATTGTTCCTGCTACTTCAAAACTAATATTTTTAACATTCAAATGATCAAATTTGGAATTATTTTTCTTTTGATCATTTTTTCTGGCAGTTTGGAAGGCAACAAATCCCCAGATCGGATTCTGTACATTTCTGTAAATATTTGTAATGTTGAAGTTTAGAGTTTTTCCAGTAACTTTTTGTTCGATACATTGTAATTTTTTAAAGTGAAACAAATAAGGAGAAGTACAGAGTTCAGCAATTAATTTAGCTTTGGATTCACTTTCATATTCAATTATTGGGACTCGCAGGTAGAAAGTTTTAATTTCCACTTTTCCCTCTACACCTTCAGGAGAGGTACTGTAACGGAAGAGTACATTATCATCAGAATTTCTAATGAATGTAATTTCAAATCCTCCCTTATAAATTGGTGCAATATCGCTGAAGAATCCAAGACCTAAATCAGTCAAGTTACCATTCGCGTTGAAATTTCCACCACCATTCACTTTAGAATTGAAACCAGAATTCATTAATTTACCATTATAGTTTGATGGTCCTGAGAAAGAAGCTATACCCATCACCGTACTAGCAATACCTGGTTCTTCAATTTCATCAATAACCGTATTGTGCTTTTTTACTTCAATTTTGGAAAAAAGGTGTGCAACAAAATTGTCTACCATCATTATTGTATCACTGATTCCATATGTTTTTGTTGCATCTTTAGGAATGTATTTTCCAGCAATGT
Source organism: Leptopterna dolabrata (assembly GCA_954871275.1). Classification (NCBI taxonomy): domain Eukaryota; kingdom Metazoa; phylum Arthropoda; class Insecta; order Hemiptera; family Miridae; genus Leptopterna; species Leptopterna dolabrata. The sequence continues at coordinate 16,229,540 of OX940978.1, forward strand.
AATATTGAATATTGCTGCTAAGAAACTCATCATCTAGAAGCAATTTGAAAACCGTTCTTTTGTTCTCAGAGTTCAATTCCAAATTAGATTCAGGATTAAAGTTTCGATATTGAAGCCTTGTGATTTCAGAATCGTATTTCGAGTAGATTGATTTAATTTGATTCATTTTTATTATAGAATACATTCTTTTAACTAACCCCCCAAAAGAAAAAAGTCACTGGGTTCTGATGTTTTTTGGTAAAGTCGAATACAAGTCGAGAACATTTAAAGAATATTTTCAAAACTCTTAAAGAGGGGGGGCGAATCACCCCCCCCTCTTTAACCTTTAAAGTTTTTTTTCGTATAATAAAGATGAGTAAATACGAGATTGAACCAATTCCGTTTGATAAAAAAGAGGCTAGAAAAGGAATTTTACCATTACCTTTAAGAGCATTAATAGTAGGAACTTCTGGTTGTGGGAAAACAACACTTCTCTATAATCTCATCACAAAATCATGGGGAATCCCCTTTCATTATCTATATATTTTTTCAAAATCTATGGATCAGAATGCATATGAGTTTTTGAGAAGCGCTTATGAAATAATTTCTGTAAAAGATGGTGTGGAAATAGCACAGTTTTTCAGTAATTGTGAAGAACTTTTACCCCTAGATGATTGTCAGTCGAACAGTTTGGTAGTTTTTGATGATTGTGTTAATGTTCAACAGCAACAAGTTATTAAAGATTATTACGTTAGAGGACGTCCTAAGAAAATCTCGTGCGTTTACTTGACACAATCATGGTCAAAAGTTGATAAACAACTCATTAGAAACAATATTAATTTTTTATGTGTATTTAGACAAGGACCAAGATACATGCGAGATATTTATGATGAATATGTGGGAAGTGATTTCACTTATGGCCAATTCAAAGAATTATGCTATTCTTGTTGGGATGAGGACTTTGGTTTTCTAACGATTGACCTAACAAAGAAACGCAGTAACGGGCGTTACCGAAAGAAATTTGGTGAAATATTTTAGATAAAAAATATAGATTTTAAGTTTGCCTTAATTAGGAACGGCGAATTACCGCCCCTAATTTTATAGGGATTCCCTATAAAAACGCTACATGGATAACTTCAAAAAATCGCATTGGGAAACGCTTCAAAAATCGCATTGGGAAACGCTTAAAAACGCAAAAATAGCGTTCCTAAAGCGTTTAAGCGTTTAAGCGTTTGAGCGTTTAAGCGTTTAAGCGTTTGAGCGTTTTAACGTTTAACCGATTTTAAAAAAAAATTTTCCTATAATAAAAACATGACAACAAAAATTACTTTAGAACAAGCGCTTAGACAGAAATTCAAAGAAGCGCAAAATGAAGTGATGAAGGAAAAAGAAGTCAAACTTAGAGAAATCAAAAAGATTGATCAACCCTCTGAAGATGAACAAATAATTTTCACAAAACGAAAACGTAAGCCCATGACTGTGGCTGAAGCTGATAAATCGATTAAACTCAAGAAAAATTTACAGAAATTAGCAAAACAAGAAAGGGTTAACCAAGCATCTGATAAGGAAACAAGAGAAAAGGCTTATGAACCTATAACTTCACGATTAGATAAGGTAGAAAAAGCAGTGAAACAGACTGATGAAGATCTTGGTAAAAAATTAGAACTCATTCCTGTAATAAAAACAATTAACCCCTTGGCTATCAGTTCGCCTAAAAAAGTTACTTTTAAAGATGTTGATACCGAGGCCCAAGGTATTGATACTGAAGATACATTAAATCAAAGCTTTTCAAGTGACAATGCAGATAGGGATTATGAAATGGAAACAATTTTACAAAAAAGTGTTAAATTACCAAACTCTTCTGTAGGTCCTTTAGGTATTGGACCAATTGCAGAATTATATATTCTTCATCCTGATAGACAATTTGGAATATACCCTTTAAAAAATCATATCTTTATTGGAAATAAACAGATACGAGTAAATGGAAATGATATTGAAATAGAAAAAATGAAATATTCCGGTACTGAAGGCTTATGGAAGCTCTTAACAAAACCCATAGCTTCTGATATTCCATCCAAAGATGAATACACTAATGAAGACTTTAAAGCTTATACAAAAATCCTCATTCAAACAGATAGCATGTTTCAAAATAATAATCCCGAATCTAAACAACCAAAATCAAGTGTTAGTAAAAAATGGAAAGAAATCATAAAACCTATCTGGGAGTATAGTAAAAAGAAAAAGATTGGCACTGGGTTGATTAAATATACTGAAAATCCTGTAGAATTTAAATATATAGATAATTTGAATCAACTTACACAAAGACTATACTATTTGTATGCACAAGAGCAGGCAGGAAATAATAATTTTCACAATGAAAAATTGGGAATTATAAATTTCATTAAAGATCAACTGGAGAAAGATATTGATAAACCCAAAGGAACTGAATACTTGATTAAAATTATTAATAATTTACCCAAAAATATGATAAAAAATGGTTCTGGTATTTTCAATACTATTCTTAATAAACTTGGGCCTGTTATTCCAGAAATGCATCTCCCAGGTGGTTATCAATATTGTGGACCATTTACTAAATTGGATAAGAGATTAAATAGAGGTGATGAAGGTATAAATAGTCTTGATAAAGCCTGTAAACAACATGACATTTTTTACAGAGATCATGAGAAAACTAGTGATAGGCATCTTGCTGATAAAAAATTGGAAGTAGAAGCTGATAAAATTATGAAAAGTTCAACAAATATCAGTGAAATATTGGGAGCTGCTATAGTAAAAACTGGTATGAAAGCCAAAAGACACTTTGGGATGGGTGTATATTAATTTTTTATAAGATTCACATCTTATAAAAAAAAAAACTTTTTTTCCTATAATAAAATGATTACACATCAAATAAATTTGTCAGAAATACAAATGAAAAAAATAAGATCTGCTTATAAAAAACGTGTTCCAGTAAAAGTACGACTGGCTTTTGCAGATATTAGTGGAAATGGAAATCATAAAATCCTGTTAAATGAAACTCAGAAAAAAAAGCTAGATAAATGTATCAAAAACAAAAAAGGGTTGGAATTGGAAATGAATTATGATCAGTTGCAAATAAATCATTCAGGTGGGTTTTTACCCTTACTTTTTGCAGGAATTGGTGCCCTTGGGGCATTATTGGGTGGTGGAGCTGCAGTAGCTTCTAGTGTTATAGACTCGAAACATAAGGCCGCTGAAGAAGCCGAAATAAAACGTCATAATCTCGAGATGGAAAAACTAGCTAAAAATGCAAAAAGTCTAAGTATCGGCTCTGGAATGAAGAAAAAGAAACCTAAAAAGAAACCTAAAAAGAAACCTACCAAATCAAAAAACTAAATAGCTTCCAGCCTCTTACCAATTTTGATATTGAAAGATTATCGAAAGAAATGAAAATTAAAAACTTCAGAGGAGTTTTCATGAAGGATGATTTACCAGAGAAAGTGAACCACACGGAATGTGGAATTATAAATCTAGAAAATTCTGATGAGGCTGGAAGCCACTGGACTGCATTTCATAAAAATAACAATTTAAAATATTATTTTGACTCGTATGGAAATGCACCACCACCAAGAGAACTTGTTCAATATTTAGGTTCAGAAAATTTATTTTATAATGAGGAGCAAATCCAAAACCAATATGATCCACCTATCTGTGGACATTTATGTTTATTAATTTTGAAGAAGCTATCAGAAGGACACGATTTTGTAAATAGCATGAGAACATTGAAGGAAAATCTTAATTTCTTTTATTAAATTTTATAGTCTTGATATTTTTATAGAATTTCGATTCTATAAAAAAAATTTTTTCTATAATAAAATGATGTACACAAATAATAATGAAACACCTTCAGCCCCTGAAGAATTTACTCCAATAACTCATCCTAGATTATATCCAAAAATAATTTTTCCCGAGTTTAATGAGAACAATTATAGAATCAATCGAATTATCAATCAATACAAATTTTTAGAAGATGAAGTGAAAATGAGAAATGGTTTGAAAAAAAAATATGGAAAAATATCCAGCACTCTTTACGGTACTGAATTTTTATTCGCCCTCTCAGAACTCGGACTGGTTGGTACTTCTATAGCATTACCAATAATAATTCCATTCAGTGTTCCAATTTCTACAGGATTGACAACCTTATCGATAATATTAAGGACTTCAAGCGGATTTTTCAATAAAAAAATTAATAAACACAAAGAAATTGAGCTTTTGGCAAAAGCTAAATTAGATTCGATTGAAGAAAAGTTCAGAAAAGCAATTAAAGACGGTAAAATATCTGATGAAGAGTTCAATGATATTGTACAAGAAATAAAAAATTATATAAATATGAAAAGTACTATTCTAAATGAATATAATAAAAATAAGAAAGAAGTTAAAAGTGTGGATCCTATCAAACTATCACTTTTGAAACAGGGGGAAGTTTTCAGAACTGGATTTTAATATTTTCTATTCCACTATCTTGATATTTTTTATAGAATTTCGATTCTATAAAAAAACTTTTTTAAGAGTTTTAAAAGAAATTTAAAATGTTCTCGACTTGTATTCGACTTTAAGGTTAAAGAGGGGAGGTGATTCGCCCCCCCTCTTTAAGAGTTTTGAAAATATTCTTTAAATGTTCTCGACTTGTATTCGACTTTTCATCGGACCCGTCTGGCAGACGGGTCCGATGTATTTACTGTTAAAAATCAAATTGACTTGTATTCGACTTTACCAAAAAACATCAGAACCAGTGACTTTTTCTTTTGGAGGGGTTAGTTAAAAGAATGTATTCTATAATAAAAATAATAAAAGCATGACTCTAATAAAGATTTCTGATAAACATCGAGATCTAAAAATAACTTTTGCTCAAAAAATTGTTCTAAATCCCAATAAAAATTATAAACTTGGAATAGTAAAGTTATTATTTACTTCACCTTCTCTTTCATTTCAAGTAAAAGATGTATTGATATCATTAAAATTGCTTATTACAGATGTATGGTATCATCATGAGTATGTGTTAGATGGCACATTTACTGTTGAGACGTTTAGAAGAGAATTATATTTAAAAATAAAAAGTTATATAACTGAACTCATGGAGGGTTTTGAAAAGAATAAAACATTATATAAATCACAAATTGACACATTAAAAAAAATAAAACCTGAAAGTTTGGTTTTTAAAGTAGACTACACTACAAATCGTAATAGATTTTTTCTTAAATCTCCTGTTTTAATTGAATTTTTACGTTTTGGAAATTTCTGTGAACTATTTGATTTTAAACAATGTAAAACACCTGGGGATTATTTTGAAGTTAATAAGGACTACTATTCTGAAGACAACCCAAAGTTAATCAAACCTATTTCGTTAATTGAATGGCATTGTAATATTATTGATTATAGTTTTGCTAATCATGATGAGCATTCCCATCTTCATAGCGAACATGAATTACTGCATGTATCTTTGATAGAGAAACTGATTCTCCCCAATACTATTTATATGGAAACAAATAAAAAGATTCTTTACAGCCCTATACGAGAAGGAATGAGAGATATTAAAGAGATTAAACTATCATGTAGAAATGAAAATGGAGATGAGCTGCAATTTGAAAATGTTACAGTTTATTTGCATTTGATTGAAGAGTGAGTGAGGAGCTTCTTTTTTATGAGATATTTCTCATAAAAAACCTTTTTTCCTATAATAAAATGGATAATGATTTAACTGATCCTATTTATTGCCATAAATGTAAGAAGAGAACCAATAATATTGATGCTGAAAGAGTGCAAACTATCAACGGGAGATGGAGAGTGGCTGCTAAATGCTCAAAATGTAAAACCAAAAAGAGTAAATTTATCACTTCACCTGAGAAAGAAAATTCTGAAGAACCTGTAGTAGAAGATCTGAATGATGATGAAAAATTATCTCTTGCTAAAGAATTACACAAGCCAATAAGAAATAAATTTCAAAAAAGGACAATATTTACTAAAGGTATTGATGATTTGTGGGCTGCTGATTTGATAATCATGAAAAATTATGAAAAAGAGAATGATGGATACGGCTATATGCTTAATGTTATCGATACATTTTCAAAATTTGCATGGGCCTTACCCTTGAAGAAAAAGGATGGAAAAAATGTTGTTAAAGCTTTTGAGAAAATAATAGAAAAAGCAAAATCTCAAAATCATAATGCCCCCAATTTGCTTCATACGGATAAAGGATTGGAGTTTGAAAATAAACTTTTCAAAGATTTTCTGAAAAATCACCAAATAAAAATGTATCATACACAGAATGAAGAAAAATCTGCCATTATTGAAAGATTTAATCGTACATTGAATGGTAAAATGAAAATTCTTTTTGAAGTTGAGAATGATAAAAAATGGGTTGATTTTCTACAGGATTTAATTAATGAATACAATTATAAAGATTTTCATAGATCTATTGGTATGAAACCATCAGAAGTCACAAAATTAAATCAAAATGACGTTACAGTACGATTATTTGGAAACAAAAAAATTTTACAGAAAGTTAAATTCAGTGTTGGTGATAGGGTTCGCATCAAAAGATTTAAAAAAACTTTTGTAAATAAATATGAAGCAAATTGGACCAGAGAAATTTTTGTGGTTTCTGATATTCTCTCTACTAATCCAATAACATACAAAATCAAAGATTTAAATGATGAAGATATTGAAGGATCTTTCTATGCTCAAGAACTACAAAAAACAGAATTCTAGAATTATGAATAAAATGATTTATATAAAAGATTTCTTTTATATAAATAAAATGTTATGTGATAATATTACGACTATCGTTGATAGAATATTCGTAATATTCAACCGATCCCATTAAACCCTATTTAAGAATTTGGGTTTAATGGGATCCCATGTATTTAAAAATTTTTTAAATACATGAAGAAGCTAAGAAAAATAGTTTACATGTTTAGAAAAGTCACTGGCTAAAAAAATGAGGGGTAAGTTAAAAGGATCTCTCCAATAATAGACAAAAGAAAAAGGTGGCGGCGATTCGCCTCCACCTTTAAGAATTCAAAAAAATGAGGGGTTAGTTAAAAGAATCTATTTTCTAATAAAAATGAACGATACGAAAAAAAATTATATATCCTATAATAAAATGGATAATACGAGAAGGCATTGTGAAAAGTGCAATGTTAGCACTACTTATAAAAATTGGGCTAGACATCTAAAGTCTAAGCGTCATGGAAAAAACGACCCGGACCGGACAATGACTATCAGAAAACCTAGAAAAGCGAAACCTGTATTTGTAAATCCGAGGAAATTGCACAAAGTATTTAATTTTAGTGAAAAAGTATTTGAAAAAAACAGAGAACCGAAAACGGAAGTTGTTGAAAAGGAAACTGCATTTGAATCTAGATTAGTGACTTACAACATTAAAAATACGAAAGGATTTAAAGATGCTTCCAAATTTCTGAACAGTATTAAAAGAACCGTAACAGGTTTAATCAAATGGAAACTTAGAAAAATGAAACTAAAAGTTAATGTAGTTTTAATCGCAGAATTTAAAAAAGGAACTAACAAAAATAACATGGAGTATCAGGAACTCAATTTCAAAACTAAAAACGTAATAATATTGCAGTCAGCAGAAGTTGCATACTGTTACGATGAAATGAAACAGAAAATTCTAAATGAAATGGAAACGTTCGAAATTAAAGGATCTAATTGGCAACTTCATAAAATCAAACATTTGGAACTGAACGTTAACAAGTACATTCCTTTGAGAGGATCATCTTTCATCCCACTCCCTAAGTTTCTACAAAGTAGGAAAGCAATTATAAATGTACAAAATAATGATAATAAATGTTTCCTATGGGCTGTTCTTTCGGCTTTACATCCTGCAGACCGCGATTCTGATAGAATAGGAAAGTACATAACATGGGAACATGAGTTTGATGAAGCGTTGAAAGATATCAGTTTTCCTATGAAACTTATCGATGTGAAAAAGTTTGAGAAAAGAACTAGGATTTCCATTAATGTTTACTGTCTGAATGAAGGAAATACTATAGTACCCTTGGAAATAACGAAAGATGAAAAGGAAAGACACATTGACTTGTTGTACTTGAAAAACAAGGAAACTGAACATTATTGTTGGATCAAGAATCTTTGGAAACTGGTTGGCCATAGTCAGCTAACAAAGAATGGACACAAAAGATTTTTATGTAAAATGTGTTTGAATAGCTTTGGAACTCAAGATAAACTAAACGACCATAAAAAATATTGCGGAGTTCATAAAGCTGTTAAAGTAGATCTACCAAAACCTTATGATAACATTTTGCAATTTGAAAATTATAGACACTCTTTAAAAGTACCTTTTACAATTTATGCAGATTTTGAATGTACGTTACAAAAGATTGATACCTGCAAACCAAATCCCGATGAATGTTATACAAATGCCATTCAAAAACATGAACCGTACAGTTTTGTTTACTTCATGAAAAATGCCGAAGACGAAAGTAGGAAAAACTATGTAGGCGATTATAAACTTGTACAATATTCTGGACAGGATGTGGTAAAAGTGTTTTACGAAAAAATAAAAAAAGACGCCTTAATGGTGGCGAAAAAATACTATGACGTTAATATTCCCATGAAAGATTTAACCGAAGAACAACAAAGAGAATACGATAGTGCTGAGAGTTGCCACATTTGTGAAAGAAAATTTAATGAACTTCCACCTATAATTGAAAATAGACATGATGTACTGAGAAAAACAATTAAACACTTTATCGATAAACAAAATGATGTTAAAGCAGATGAATATATTGAAGAATTAGAAGTTTCGAAGGAAAATATACCTGATAATTGTATAAAAGTAAGGGATCACTCACATTTGACTGGAATGTACAGAGGAGCAGCTCATTCGATTTGTAATTTAGAATATAAAAATCCAAAGTTTATTCCAGTATTTTTCCATAATCTTTCTGGCTACGATGCACATCTATTTATTAAAGAATTTGAAAAAGATAATTACGATATTAAACTTTTACCACAAAGTGAAGAGAAGTACATTTCCTTTTCTAAAATGGTAGCTTATAAAAGTAATGAACTCGATAAAAATGGTAACAAAAAGAAAAAGACTATAGAATTGAGATTCATAGATTCTTTTAAATTTCTTTCTGCTTCTTTATATTCTTTAGCTAAAAGTTTAACCAAAAATCAATTTAAGGAAATAAAAAAGTATTTCCCAAAAGAACATCTCGAACTAATTACTAGAAAATTAGCTTATCCATATGAGTATATGGACTCTGTTGAAAAATATCGAGAAACTAACCTTCCACCTATAGAGAAATTCTACAGTAAACTCACTGGAGAAAATGTTAAAGAAAATGATTATAAAAATGCTCTAGAAATTTGGTCTACATTCAAAATTAAAAATTTGGGAGAATTTACAGAACTTTACAATAAAATTGATGTTCTTTTGTTAGCAGATATCATGGAAAACTTTAGAAATATAGCTTTAGAAAAATATAAATTAGACCCCGCTTGGTACTATACAACACCAGGTTTCGCTTGGGACTGTATGTTGAGAATGACCAAACAAAAGATAGAATTGTTAACAGATTATGATAAGATTTTACTCGTAGAAAAAGGAATAAAAGGCGGAATTTCTCAATGTTCAAAACGATACGCGAAAGCTAATAATAAATATATGGGAGACCAATTCATCAAAGAAAAAGAAACTGTTTTCATTGAATATTTGGATGCAAATAATCTTTACGGTTGGGCGATGAGTAAATTTTTACCTTATGGAAATTTTGAATGGAAAATGGATCTAGATAATTTCGATATACAATCCATTCCTGATGATTCACCCAAGGGTTATATTTTAGAAGTTGATTTAAAATATCCTCAAGAACTCCACGATTTACACTCTGATTTTCCTTTAGCTCCTGAAAATAACTATGGTGATGAAAAACTATCAAAACTTTTATGCACGTTGTATGATAAGAAAAAATACGTTATCCATTACATTACGTTAAAACAGTATTTACAACTAGGAATGAAATTAGAAAAAATTCATAAGATTTTAGAATTTGACCAAAGTGCTTGGTTAAAAAGCTATATTGATTACAATACAAATCTTAGAGCAAAAGCCAAAACAAAATTCGAAGAAAAATTTTTTAAAGAGATGGTTAATAGTGTATATGGGAGGACAATGATGAATGTGCGTAAACATGTGGATATTAGGCTTTGTTCTGATGGTTTTAAATTGGAAAAACTAATTTCAAAACCAAACTTTAAAGGTAGAACTATTTATTCCGAAAACTTAGCGGCTGTACACATGGAAAAAGTAAATATCACACTTAAACAACCAATTTTCATCGGAATGAGTATTCTAGACATTTCCAAAACTTGCATGTATGATTTTTATTACAACACGGTTAAAAAACAATATAAAAGTGATGTAAATTTATTATACGGAGATACAGATAGTTTAATAATGGAAATAAAAACGGATGATTTTTATAATGATATGAAAAATATGTTGGATCATTTCGATACTTCCGACTATCCAAAAAATAATGTTTACAATATTCCACAAGTTAATAAAAAAGTGTTGGGGAAATTTAAAGATGAGTTACAAGGTAAGATTATAGATGAGTTTATTGGACTTCGCCCAAAGTGCTACGCTTTAAAAATATTCGAAACTAATGATGTGAAGAAAAAATCTAAAGGAGTAAAGAAAAATGTCGTTAATAAGGGTTTAAGTATAGAGGATTATAAAAGATGCTTATTCTTTAAAAAACCAAACTATCAGAAACAGATATTATTCAAATCGAAAAAACACGATGTGTCCACAGTACAACAGAATAAGAAAGCTCTTTCCGCTCATGATGATAAAAGATTTATAATGAAAAATGGCATAGATACTTTGGCTTGGGGTCACTATAAAATAAACATAAGTAGAGACAAGTTTAAAACTCACCTTGAAGAAATAATAAAAGAAAACAATAAAAAAGACTAGTGTGTTATCCGTTAAATATGAGTAAGAAAAAAATAGGTTTTAAGTTTGTTTTTATAGAGATTCCCTATAAAAACGTAATAGATACTAAGTCTTTGAAAAGCATAATATTTACTCAAAGTCAATCAGAAAGGCATTTGACTTTTTATCTGTTCCATTATAAATAAGTTTTTCAGGATGTCTTTCTGGATTGTTTCTAACGTGATTAAGAAGTCGACGTGAAATTCTTTTAGGTAAAAACAAACATATCTCTTCATCATCATAATCAATTGTAACGACAACGCTTTCACCATATTCCGAATTTTTTATAAAATTTTCCAAGATGGTATAAGTTCCTTTTTTAATATCCTTGAAAGATGAGTAGTTTGATTTTTTAACGGCATTCTTATATATTTCAATCACTGACATTTTATTATAAAAGTTATTCTTTTAACTACCCCCCTCACTTTTTTTATTATCCACCCACTTTTTCTTGTATGGATACTATCCTGTCTCCCATCCTACTAACTCCTCATTAGTGAAAACATCAGAGGGAGCTAAATTTCAAAAACTTTGACCCCTAAAAGGTTCTAATTTTGCATTTTTTCCTAATTTTTAGAGTTCACTAGAGTTTCTGATAAAAAATATTTTTAAAAAAGTCACCCCCCGAAAAGTCACTGTGTTAAAAAAGTTTTAACAGGGATCTAAGTCGCCTTTAACGTTAAAGAGGGTGGCCAAATCGGCCACCCTCTTTAAGGAAAGTCACTGTGTTTAAAAAGTGTGTTCTGTTATTTTATGTTAAAAAGTTTTAACAGGGATCTAAGTCGGTTAATGAAAAAGTCACTGGTTCTGATGTTTTGTGTTTAAAAATGTGTTCTGATGTTTTGTGTTAAAAAGTTTTATCAGGGATCTAAGTCGGTTAATGAAAAAGTCACTGGTTCTGATGTTTTTGTGTTTAAAAATGTGTTCTGATGTTTTGTGGTAAAAATTTTTATCAAGGATCTAAGTCAGTGCGCCAGGATTGGCTTTTGGATACTACTTAGAATAGTACATATCATATTATATAGACGGGATATCTATACATAGAGCTGTGATCTGTAACAGAAGGGTATTCTATACAAAATAATAAACCGTTGTGCAGGGATTTGCAGCGTTTTTAATTAACATGGACCAAAATTGACGGAATTTGGTTTGTAGGTCCTGTTTGGGGTCTAGTTGGTCCGGGTAGCTCGGCGTTACTGTCAGTCATCCCTAAGGAATGAAAAATACAGGTTGAAATTTCCAGGTCGCCGTTATCTTGAATTTTTAAGCTGATCTCAAACGTGGGAATCTGTTGAGACTACCCGGAGCACTGTCCAGCCGTTCGTTCACAGTAAGGCCCTGAAGTTGACACCGAAAAGCTTCGTCAACATGATCGTGAATGAAACGGTATACATACAGCCCAGTAATCATTGCTAAGGAACAGATGACCGGAAACACGCATAGCTATACGAAATTGAGTTGGTTGTTCCGTGATATTATTCCATTTGAAGACTGATGTTTATTTTGGATTTATGTTTATTGATAGGTACTTGAAAAGAAGTACTCTTCATGAATGACAACTACAATATGATTATATAATTACTATTGAAACCACCGCATATTTTACGAAACTTTAATTGCCCAGCCGGCTCTAGTACTCGATTATGGCTTTCTGGAGGGGGGGGGGGGGGGTAGTTACTGACCACAGAAAACAGTGATCAACGCAGAAGGGGCATCTATACGGGAAAATAATAAACCGTTGTGTATTAATGTGCAGCGTTCGATTCCTGTAACCAAAATACTTGGTTATCGTGATTTTCTCAGAAAATCAATGGGAAAAGTTAAAGGCATGTACCATGGCCATTTATACGCGAACTTGGCGAACGTAATCAATCTCCCCGCCGCGTCACATTACTTCACTTCCGTTGGAAGAGAGTCTAAGTTTAAGCTCCTAGCTAGTCCAGAACAAATAACCAAACCGTTGTGGGCAAAAATCGCAGCTTTCCTTCTTCTTCTGCTCTAACCCATTACAGCCATTTCACACACAAAATGTTGGACAAACTAACTTTGCAGCAGAACCTTCTCAAAGCAAAGCCTCTACAAAACAAAACTATAACCTGCTTCAGAGTGACAATGAGAACAACTTGAAAAACAGTCATACCCATTTTAGTGCTGCAACTCTGGGGTGGAAATAGCACTGAATTATTCCTTCAGCTTCCTAGAGAGTGGAGTAGACATTCAAACTTTTATTAATTTTTCCTTTTCAGTGCGGCACGAGTTAGGGACGCTTCTAATCAGTTTGTATACTATTTCCCTTTTCTTTTCAGCTTTTGAACTTGTTTATGGACACACCGCACCGGGAAAATTCAAAATTTCATTGGGAAAATAACATTAAGACCCAGCTCTCTTTATCGTATTAGTTCCGGGGGTCCAGAATGGAAGTGTGCCGGGGGAAGTACGATACACTTCAGGAACAATGACCATAGAGGACACGCCCACACTCGAACATTTAATCCTTTCTACCATACTCCTATCAATCCTTGTAAAAGACTGCTTCCGACAGGAAAAACTAGGGGCTTGAAATATTGGTCTCAGACACCAGGGCTCTCATCCCCCTCGTAACCCCAACTTTGGCAATTAAGGCTCTTTTATTTACCCATTACGGTCGTGTGTCTGTAAGGACTGCTGGAGGCACTACTAATGAATCACCTTCATTCGAGATTTCAACAAAAACGCTGCTTCAGTTTCCAGATTCACAACGACAATTCACTGCAAACAAAAAACCACTGATAGACAGGAACAACATGGTTGTCTAGCGACGAATTATACTAAAAACTATTTTTTAGCCCCGTCGAAAACAGCTTTCAAGCTTTATTTATTTTTTTTCGCTCTGAATGATGTTCTTTCAAAAAGTTACGAAAGGCCTTTTGTTTCTTTCAGTCTTGCAGTGAAATAAATACGTACCTATAGCTTATCTTTAGGGCACCTAGCGATTCTCCTTCCATTCTACACCCTTGTTATGGTATTGAGTGTATTCTCAAGCTGTTTTTTACTAAGCCCAGTTACATAATCCCCAAAATAGTTATAGAATTGATGATAATAATATTCTCAATAATGACAGGCGTAACGTCAGCACTACAAGCATAAAGAGCCCTTACGGTTTATCATTTCCAATAAAGGACCACTGGAAGAAAGAATCAGCAAAGGGGAAAAAATTAACCAGCACTGTGGCCGGTATTTCTCGAAAGTCAAAAGTACTCTTCAGAAATCTTGTCCGCACAGATGTAAACGGAGCGTTTAAGTTTTGCAGTACAATTTTCTGAGAACATTCCCAATATTGACCAGAAGACTATTACGAGAAGCACGAAGCAAATGATCTTAAAAAACAATCTTCCTGTAAACCTTTAAAAAAAACTAGTAACCATAAGCTGAACGTGAAGATCCGATAAGAAAGAATGATAACGGATACGTAGGTAGGATAGGATAAAACGTACATCATTTATTTCGTACGCAGGAACTTACTACCTACTGAGTGGAATGCGGTCGATAGTTTGAATAAAACATAACTGCGATGCCTATTCCAAAACTTCATCCTCTCTACCTCCGGTCAAAGTAATAATCCTATTTCTCCACCGCTTAAATTTAAGCTTTTAGGACTCACAGCCCCCCCTGTGGTTCTCATACGTCCAATGGGGGCGCTAGTGTTCTCGGTTTGATTGGCAAGTTTCGGGCACACGAAGAAAAATTTAGTTGCGGGCTTGCGTCAGAAAAGTTTGAAGTGCCTTACGTTGTATCGGGTGAAAGAGACGTTTTGAGCCACTAAAAATCATTGTCGCCAGGATAAAAACTTATTTAACTCGCGGGAACTCTAACAAGTTTTCAACTCATACATCGACTAACGCGAGCGGGCCAATTACCCTGAGGTGCTGGTGAACATAACAAGAGAGAATCAGCCACTTGTACACAATATTCGTCTCATGATAGCTTTCAGGGGGTAAATTAGCAAAAGAAGTTATTCGTTTATAGAAATTGCGAAAAGTTATTAAACCTAGATTAATACTAAATTTAGATAACACGGATTAAAAACTAAATTAATTAACAATGAGTCTGGTTCATTGCATTACACTAAATTGTATATACCACACTATTATCTAACTGTTTTATTAATATCGGAATACTTTCAAGGTAGATATTATTACAATCAAGATAGAGTAGATATTACGATCTCATTGTATATTCACGGGTTACCCCGCTACTTGCCTCACACATTCCATTCCCCACTTTGTACTCGTAATGTCGCATACCTAAGAGAACCTCCTCTCTGAGGGTGAAAGAGCATCGAGTCAGCGGGAAAGAACGTGGTAAAACAATGGTTAAAAGAACTATAGTGAAGAGAACTATTAGTGAAAGAACCCAGAAAAACGTGATACGTTTAGCAGCTCCTTTCAGAATGAGTCTCCAAAACCGTAGTTTTCATTTTTGTTCAAATGGTTTGGCTTTATTCAAATCTAGATTCAACTCCGGTGTTACCTACGATGTCTAGGATGTAAACAACCATTAAACTAAGTAGTAAAACAATAGTGAAAAGAACTATTCCTATTTTTCATGTTTTTAGGCAGAGGTATAGTAAAATAAAATAAATAAAAAAATTTAAAAAAAAATAAAAAAATACAGTATAAAAATAAAAATAGTCTATTTCCACGTAAACTAGCAAACTGTAGACCGGTTCCAGTTGTTACCCCATCGTCAGTACACAATAGAATTGCTATTGTTCGCTAGTTTACGTGGAAATAGACTATTTTTATTTTTATACTGTAGTTTTTTGCTATGGATTTCCACTACTCCGCCGCAAGTGATTTAAATCATACAGAGGTATAATCATGTTTTTATTACAATAGTTACATATACCGATACCTTTTGGGTTTAGAATAGGTATAATCATGTTTTTACAAACAAATTTTTCATAGTTGAAACAACTGCAATAACAGACTACTGAGACTACTGACTGTCTGAACCTGGATCAAAACCCAGAAACGCTGCAAAGTACTTGTCACATGGGTTTATTATTCTATTGGACATACCTACAGAAATGCTGGCTGTTCATTTATTGTTACTTTCATGTAAAATAATTGAAATAGATCCACTTGTTGAAACTTTTCCTAGTGCTATTCTACCAACTAATGGTGATGTCAGACAATTTCGCAGGTTTTAGACTCATAAAAAATCAAATCTGGGAGCTGAACATCTGGTACAACCTCTATTTTCCACTCCTTGGTCAAAATCGACTTCATATTCGGTCTTCTCGTCCCCAAAAATATGGAAAACGATACCTCAAAAGCTCATTTTACTACCATGTTACTAAAACACAAAAAGTACCTGTTTTTATACACATTTTCACTCATAACTCCCCTGGATATATTCCGATCGGGCTGAAAAGTTTCGGGACACAACTAGGGCCCAAATAGAGCACGTGTGCGAAAGAACGATTTTTTTAGACCGAAAATGAAGCCTGTACACGCAATCCGTTGTAAGGCGTACGGCGTACGGCGGACGGACATTGCATTTTTGGAATCTACGCACCTTGAAACGGAAAAGAAAAAATTTTGAGGGGGTGTTATAAAAATTTTTTGCTGAGCGAATACATAGGTGTATTATTCACAGAATAATAAACCAAAAAACGTGATACGTTGAGGAGATCCTTTCACCCTGAGTCTCCAAAACCGTAGTTTTCATTTTTGTTCCTATGTTTTGGCTTTATTCAAATCTAGATTCAACTACGGTGTTATCTACGATGTCCAGGATGTAAACAACCATTAAACTATGTAGTCGTATGGTGAAATATGAATAGTTACTCATTACGATTCACCAAATCTCATTTATTATTCAGTACTGCTATGCATACATAATGGAGATTTGAAATGTTTTTACTTGTCATTAATTCGTTATCGTCGCATGTGGGAAACTTCTAGGAAACAAATACAAAATCGGGGAAAACCATCATCATGTCAGCGATGTTCACATCACCCCTTGTGGCATTCGTATGCAGACCAGCTAAACGCTCCCACCCCTACACTTTTTGTCAAGGGATATAGGAAAAACGAGGACCAGCCATAACGACACACAACGGGCAAAAAAATATAATAATAAAACAGCATGAGAGGAATAAATTGGAGGTCCCGAGGAATGGTCGTTCTGGGATCACGGGATTCGGATCCCTCCCGATTTCTTTCCGATACAAAAGTAAATCATTAAAAATTAAATTAGTAAATTATTACTACACGATGGTAAATCATTACTCAACGGTAAATTATTACACAACGGTTCATTATACCATCTACGTAGAAGGGGCTGGAGTTTGTTGGTAGGTACTTTTGCAACTTTTTTCACTCCTCATCAACAATTTCTTTTCAGAACTTCATTATGTGTTGTTTCTTTTTGTTAGGTACTGTTTGTCATCGGCAGAATTATTTTAGCAATATTCAACTACGGAGGGTCTGCGATCTACATAATATGTATAAATAGTACATATTATATTATATAGACAGGTTATCTATACAGAGAGCTGTGATCTGTAACAGAAGGGTATTCTATACAAAATAATACCTAAACCGTTGTGCAGGGATTTGGAGCGTTTTTTGAAGAACAGACAGGCGGACAGACGAATACCGCTAAGAGGCTAAGAACAGCCTTTCTAACATTCTCCAATGAAAAGGATTAATAATTTTTTTCATTATTATCTTTGCCATTCATATTTTTGATCCTTAATAGATTTATAAGAAATCATCGGAATGAATTCCACAAAACCCACCAAGGTTTATCTTTTTCGCCCATACGATGTGGCCACGTCGTCGGCTTGAAAGGCAATAATGAGAAGTGCAAGGATAAGGGTCAGTAATCCTCATCCCCGCAGAGTATCGGAACAGAGCGGCCGTCCCCAACCTCTTCCCGAAATCCGCAGTAATGAACATGAACAACCTGGAGGCGCGAGGCAGTGCCAGCTGGATATCCAGGGAGGGTTCCCGAACCCCTTTCTAGACCCGTCGGGCCCGTTTCCGACTCAACGGCTTTCCCTCACGCATCGATCCTAATGGAAGCGAGAGGATCAAGATATTGCCTCCGGAGACGGTGTGGGTGGGGATTTTAATATCTTCTTCGGCGACCGCATCGGCAAGGAACTTTTGACCTCGCAAGTATTCAGGGGGACTCTCATTTTGGTTTATTATTTTCAATAATGAACCAGTGGAAACGAGCAAGAAAAAAAATTCTTAACCCCCCTCAAAATTTGATGGTTTACGTTTCAAGGTATGTAGAATCCAAACGCTGCAAATCCCTGCTCATTATTTTGTATAGAATACCCTTCTGTTACAGATCACAGCTCTATGTATAGATAACCCGTCTATATAATATGATATGTACTATTCTATACATATTATGTAGATCGCAGACCCTCCGTAGGTTAGTACCTAACCCCGTACTCGTTACTAGGTACCTACCTAAATCACGAGTTAAATGTTGCTAAAATAATTCTGCCGATGACAAACAGTACCTAACAAAAAGAAACACACATAATGAAGTTCTGGGTTAGAAATTGTTGATGAGGAGTGAAAAAAGTTGCAAAAGTACCTACCAACAAACTCCAGCCCCTTCTACGTAGATGGTATAATGAACCGTTGTGTAATAATTTACCGTTGAGTAATGATTTACCATAGTAATAATTTACCCATCAATAATACTTCAACGTTTGTTCAAGTTTCACTACCTACCAACAAACTCCAAAAGAGCCATCATTTTTCAAATTAAATAATATCACTGAACAACCAACTCGACTTCATACTCCGTGAATATAATCAGGTGATCCCTAGCAATGATTTCATCTCCGCCAAATTTCCTATTGTGGGCGCGTCTCTGGTTACGAGATTTGGTTTGAATTGTATACAATTTCATTCACACTGGAGTCGAAAATGCCTGTCGGTGCAAACTTCGGGGCCTTACTGTGAACGAACGGCGACGCTCCGGATGGTCTTAAAAAACTCGCAAGTTCAAGAACTATTTAAAACCGTAAAAATATTCACGTAAAAAAATGGTATAGGCGTTTTGAAAATTTCAACCCCTATTTTGAACCCCTTAGAGATGACTCACAGTAACGTCGAGCTTCGAGGACCAACTAGACCCCGAACGGAACGTATAACCCGAATTTCATCAATTTTCTTTCATGGTAACTAAGAAAAGTGGCCCGTACGGCGTACGGCGTACGGCGGACAGACAGAAATATTTTTATTGCAGTTTTGGATTCTACATACCTTGAAACGTAAACCATCAAATTTTGAGGGGGGGTAAGAATTTTTTTTTTTCATGCTCGATTCCAATGGTTCATTATTGAAAATAATAAACCAAAACTGCAATAAAAATATTTCTGTCTGTCCGCCGTACGCCGTACGCCGTACGGGCCACTTTTCTTAGTTACCACGAATAAAAATTGATGAAATTCTGGTTATAGGTTCCGTTCGGGGTCTAGTTGGTCCTCGAAGCTCGACGTTACTGTCAGTCATCTCTAAGGGGTTCAAAATAGGGGTTGAAATTTTCAGAACGCCGCGCTGTAGCTCGAAAACTTCCGAAAGAAGGGTATGGTTTTTTTTACGTTATTAAATTTGTCTTGAGCTAAACAATTTTTTGAGACCACCCGGAGCATTGTACGTCCAGCCGTTCGTGTGCACCAAAAAGCTTCGTCAACACGATCGTGAATCAAACGGCATAAACCCGGCCCGGATATCATCACTAGGGAGCACCTGATTATAATCAAGGATGGCTGTATGAAGTCGAGTTGTTTGTTCTGCGATATTATTTCATTTGACAAGTGATGGACTACTGGATTTTGTTGGTAGGTACTTCTGAAACTTGAACAAACGTTGAAGTATTATTGATGGGTAAATTATTACACAATGGCAAATTATTACACAACGGAAAATTATTACACAACGGTGAATTATTACACAACGGTAAATTATGGCACCACGGTAAATTATTACACAACGGTAAATTATTATACAACGGCTCATCTATCCAGAAGAGGCTGGATTTTGTTGATAGGTACTTTTGCAACTTGAACAACCGTTGAAGTATCATTGATGGTTAAATTATTACAATAGTGGCAAATTATTACACAACTGCAAATTATTACACAACGGTGAATTATTACACAACGGTAAATTATGGCACCACGGTAAATTATTACACAACGGTAAATTATTACACAACGGCTCATCTACCCAGAAGAGGCTGGATTTTGTTGATAGGTACTTTTGCAACTTGAACAACCGTTGAAGTATCATTGATGGTTAAATTATTACAATAGTGGCAAATTATTACACAACTGCAAATTATTACACAACGGTGAATTATTACACAACGGTAAATTATGGCACCACGGTAAATTATTACACAACGGTAAATTATTACACAACGGCTCATCTACCCAGAAGGGGCTGGATTTTGTTGATAGGTACTTTTGCAATTTGAACAAACGTTGAAGTATTATTGATGGGTAAATTATTACAGAATGGTAAATTATTACACAACGGAAAATTATTAATCAACGGTGAATTATTACACAACGGTAAATTATGGCACCACGGTAAATTATTACACAACGGTAAATTATTACACAACGGCTCATCTACCCAGAAGAGGCTGGATTTTGTTGATAGGTACTTTTGCAACTTGAACAACCGTTGAAGTATCATTGATGGTTAAATTATTACAATAGTGGCAAATTATTACACAACTGCAAATTATTACACAACGGTGAATTATTACACAACGGTAAATTATGGCACCACGGTAAATTATTACACAACGGTAAATTATTACACAACGGCTCATCTACTCAGAAGGGGCTGGATTTTGTTGATAGGTACTTTTGCAACTTTAACAACCGTTGAAGTATTATTGATGGGTAAATTATTAAACAGCGGCAAATTATTAAACAGTGGCAAATTATTACAAAGCGGTAAATCATTACACAACGGTAAATTATTACACCACCGTAAATTAATACACAACGGTAAATTATTACACAACGGCTCATCTACCAAGAAGGGGCTGGATTTTGTTGATTGGTACTTCTGCAAGTTGAACAACCGTTGAAGTATTATTGATGGGCAAATTATTACACAACGGTTCATTATTCTATCTCCGTATACTAGGTTAGTTAATACCTACCTACAAACCAAAAATCGAATTGTCATCCTATACCTAGTTTACGAAGTCCATCTATCCATATAATTAGGTTTTCCGAATTTACAACCGAATTCGTGGGTTTCCAAAATCAAGTATGATCGAAGTTCATCTTAGAAGATTTTTCATGGAGCAGACTACCTACCTACCACTCCTAGACAAGGTGTGCTATCACTGTGTCACAGTGTATTTATGGCGCATGACCTATTTCTCGCCTCTAAAATTAACACAGCAGAGTCATAAGAGGAGCTAACCATCCAACGTGTCATCCAACCTAATCAGTTTCACGCAAAGAGGTTAGAAAAGGTAGATAGGAAAGGCAGTCACTGCCAAAGCACAGTCACCAGTAGAAACGGTCAATATGGCCGACTTTTTTTTTTTTTGCGCTAATTGGTTTTTCTGGAGACTTGATGATTTCACTGAATCTAAAGGGTAAGTCCTGCTACAAGTAGAATCAATGGTCAATGGCCAATGGTCTCATAAAACCGGGTAGAGCCAAGTAATCCTTAATTATACTAAACCAGATGTTTGGAGACTAACGCTAATGGGCCCCTTCCCCAGAGGTCTTACACAGCTCGTTCTCAATACCGCATGATCCTTAGTGAAACGTTTTGATGTGGAAGGGCGGACAGGGGTCTCATTAAATGGCTCGAATGCAAAAAAATATACTGAATCTGTAATAATCAACTATGTATCACTCAAATTAATTACATTTAAACTGTACAATACCTATATGTAACTATGGAATTAGCCGCTAGGCATTCCTAAAAGAGTGTGTGGCGCTTTGACTGCTCATAAATTTATCGAATGAAATCTCGTCTGCGTTTTGGTTCCATATTTTTTTATCATAGGATAGGGATTACGGACCGCCGGTTCAAACCCAATGCCCCGCCCCCCGTCGTAACCTATGGCGATGATGCAATAGGTCGCCCTAAGCGAAATATTCGGAACAAATAATTCTGATCCAGCCTTAAATCGCTTACATTACTACTTGATACCCTACTTATTTTTTCTCCTTCCCGTTTACCTAAGCTTAGAGTTATGATCAGTTACTCGGATCACTACCGACCGAACATGCCGAATTTCAGCATTCTATTCCATATTTTTTGACTTTTACATACTTCTGAACAGGAACCAACACATTTCGAAGAGTTGAAAATGTTTCCTTCAAAGGGTTCATTAATATAGGCGATAATAAACCAAAAGGGGCTGATGGAAGCTATATTCCGCAAGGCGGCTAAGTTATGCGGATCATTGCCTATTCAGCGCCGCATAAACACCCCCTAACGACTGCCCCATGTACTTCATGATTCCCGAGTCGGACGAGGTAGTAACTCGCACATCGTAGCGAATAGTTCATCTGCCGCCAGCCGAATAAATATCTGTCTGCTCAATAAATTCGAGACGTGATCGTCGAGTGAGTAACATTTTTCTTTCTACCATTTCCCCACTGATAACATACGTACTGAAAAATTATGAATGATGGTTGGAACGTTTCCCCTTGAAGCAAGGAGAGTAAAACAATTTTTCGGTCGTTGCAAAATTATTCACCTATGTAGACTTTGCATCATTCTGGGCAACCAAACATATACCTAGTCCAGGTTGTTGAAGCTATTTCTGAAAGGGCATGAACATCGAGTGATGTTTTCTAACATTTGAATAAATTAATAGCAAATGAAATAATTCTACGACTTTGAGGATTGTTCCCATACTCCCTCAAATAGTGCAGTCAACTTCTTTCAGTTTGTCCAACGAGTGAGATACCACGCATTCACTACTTACCCATTTTACTGGAGCCTAACTGATCAAATTTTGCCTTTTGAAATCAAAATGTCCACTCATATGAACTTAGTCGTGTCACACGCATTAATCCTGTTCTATTCATCAAATTTGTATTTATCTTTTGAATCACCTTGTAGGTAGGTAGGTATTATACGGATTAATAGTTATGCGAAATCGTACAATGATTCGACACACTGTTATGTTCTCAAAGCTTATCATTTAACATGTTTTATTTGGATGATAATTATCAACATTACAACGATGGTATTGTAATAGGAAAAATACTTCACCACTAGTCATTTCATCACCCTTTGAGGATCGTGCCGTTGAATCCATCCAGCAGCACTGGCAACCGTGGTCCGAGATCCGACCCCGGACAATGGGGAGGGCGGCAGGTCTTCAGTTGACTTGCCGCCCAGTTGATGGAGGGAGGAGGTTTGGCCTCTTCTGGCTGTGCCGTCAGGCGGCTTCTCTCCTCCCCATTGTAGGTTCGAGTTCAGCTCCGGGCCCCACGGCGCCCCCATGGTCGGCCGGCCACACGCTGCGCAGCCGTTCTCCTGAATGTAGACCATATACACGCTCCTCCTGTTAGGACTCGCGTGGTCATCCATTCAAGTATGAACTCTGGGTAGCCCACCCTTTTCAAGTCCGCTGCTGACCCACCATGCCACACACCGCGCCAGGTGATGGTTGCGCCAATCACCTTTATCTGGCCAGGCGGGATGTCTGCCAATCCTGCTGCTGCTTGTAGTAGCTCATCCACCTGGTACTTACGGATCTTGGCAGTATTGACGTCAGCGAGGGATCGGGAGCCAGAGACCACAGAGACGTCAATGATGAAGGCCCCTCTCGGTGTCACCACCAAGAGATCTGGCCGATAACTCCGCTCCACCAGGTTGAAGTGGGGCTCAAGCCACACCGGCCATCCTTTGCGTTGTGCATAAACATGCAACAAGTCCAGGGCAGCATTATGACGGGCGCACCTAGGTCGCACCATGAAGGGGCAGACCTGGAGGACATGAGCAGCCGTTTCATTTATGTTGAGACAACCCATTCGACAGTGATGGGTAGTTCCGGTACGCTGACCCCTTGAGCGCCTCATCCTGGTGGGCAGAGAACCAGAGTGAACCTTCACCAGACGTAGGGATTTCCAGCCGTGTATTCTTGCTGACGGGTTCCTGATCCATGCAGTGCTGGCTCTGGTGTCCCGTGATCTCACCAGTTCTGCTCCATCAGTGGTGCTATGCAGCCGCTGTGCTCTGGCAATCCGACGGTCGAGTCGTGTTGACCATTGTTGTTGCTCACTAGTGTCCTCAAAGAGCTGCATGCGGACATTGCCTAGCCTGTTAGATCTTATTGCAGGTATCTGGGTGAGCAGCTCCATCACGCCCAGGCCCCCATCACCTACCGGTCCGTGGATATACGCATTAGCAGAGTCGAATGGTAGTCTCAGCCATTTTCTGATGTGGCCTCTGATTGCCACATCCATTTGCTTCAGGGTACCCAGCATTGTATTCCCCAGTACCAGTTGATGCGTCATTGATGGAATTCCGTGATCCCGCAAGATCACCAGCTTTTGTAGAGGCTTGAGGGGGGCTCTGTCAATTCTTTCAAGCATGGACGCTACTTTGCTAGCTGTATTGCGACATACGCCCTGGGCTCCAAATGGGACCCCCAGATATGTCCATCGAACATTATGAGGAGAAGCTCTTAGGTATTCACCATCAACGTCAATGGCTAAACCTTCCATTGGCACCACTAGTCGGCCACCTCTTGGCACCAGGGGAAGGTACAGCGATTTTCTGATATTGAGGTTTAGTCCCACCTGTTCCAAGGCACCATTGAGTGCTGTTACCTGGGCCTGTATTCCTGCCCTCGATGTAGCAATCAATACAACATCATCAGCAAACGCAAGCGAGGACCAACGCCGACCTGCGTGGAAGTATCCCACTCTGGAGGATAGGGCTAACAGGACATGATCCATGACCACATTGAATAGGGTGGATGACAGGGGGTCACCCTGCCTAATGCCCCTCGCGTTCCTCAGCCACGGACCTGCCCCAATTCTTGTTGATCCATTTTGGTAGGCTGCTTCAATGTATTCCACCAATTGCTTGGGCCATTGCCTGGCTCTTATTATGTTCATGATGGCAAAATGAGAGACTCTATCAAAAGCCTTCTCAACATCAAGAACTGCCAGATGTAGCTCCCTTCTCTTGCGGTTGGCTTCCACTAATATTGTATTACACGCTACCACATTCATTGCCAGCCCGTCAACGCCCCTGCGGAGTCCTCTTTGTTGCTCTACGTGAGTAACGGAGGACTCCAATCGTTTTCCTAGGATCTTATGGAATTGGCGTACAACTACTGATGGGACTGTAATTGGGCGGTAGTCTGCTTCTGTTTGCGGCCTATTACTCTTAGGTATCATCGTGGTTCTGGCCTGCAAGAGCATGGAAGGCATGACCCCCCGGCGCATGATGATGTTGAAGAATAACACCCTCAGCCCACAAGGCACAGTCCTCCATACCCCCGCCTGCAGCCCATCAGGGCCGCATGCTGTCTTGGTCGGTTCAGAGTTACGTATGTCATCCTCCGTTACTGGTGCCCATACCTGGTGCATGGACTGGTCCTGCGGGTGTCGCACCACCTCAGCAGTCCATTCCCGGGACGGTAGTGACCATTGATCAGCCCAATAGTTCCGCAATTCTTGGTCTGTATGCCTGGCTTGTGCTCTTCCATTGCCCAGGATATCTTCTGCTATGGCAGTTCTATCCCCATCCCACAGCCTCCTGAACCTAGCAAATCTATCTCTTCTCGTTTCTGGTGGTGTAACATTACTCTGAACGTGGTCCCTGGGCGGACGAGGTGCCGGACCACTGATGTGTGATAGCCAGAGGAGTAGATCATCCTGGGGGTTCTGGTCTTGCACGACCATTCTCGCGGCGTTTATCAGTGGCTGATGGCCTTGGTCTTGTTCTGCCGCCCGTCGAGCCAAGCCAATACCCATAAGTATTGCATTGTCAAACTAGTGCTGGGAAACCTCCTGTTGGGGGTTTGACTGTGCTGGAGTTTCATCATTGGTCTGAACAGGATTCCCACGTAACTGTTCCAGTACATTCCGATAATGTGGTCTTGCTCGAACTGCTTCCACGGATTTGATTGTTCTGTCAACCATTTTGGTGGAAAGAGCTCGGTTCATTTGGGTGTTTGGTATTGAACCCTCCAGCTGAAGCTCCATTGCTGCCATGATGTTCATTTCCTCTTGTGACCAGTATCTGCATCGTTTTGGGCCAGTCTCATCAAGGGCACACTGTTCTGGATGAGCTGATCTAATATGTTTAGAAAGTCCTATGCGTGAGCCAAAGGTTCTTTCACAGTGGCCACATTGATGTTCCTGCATTCTACTGGCCATAATCGGTTGCTTGGATTGCCGCCTCTTTCGCCTTAGTGAACACAGTACATTTTGGGTCCCCTGTTATGTGCTTGGCAGGCTTCTTCGCTGCCTTGCAGGACATGCACTCTATCTCTGACTGCTGCTTCATACAAAGTGCAGCCTTATGACCTTTTTCTCCACAGCGTTTACAACACTCTTCCCCGGTTACTGAATCATTTGGAGACAAACTGTACAATCCACTGAGCGATGACCCACTCTTGTGCACCTGAAACACCGCAGAACAGGTATGTACGGAGTCACAGGGCATCGGCACCACCCTATGTATAACTTCGGATCGTTCATAATCGCCCTATAAAGCTGGGTTTCCACCTCAACCTCCCAGCTCACCGGACGTCCATCCCCACGCCTGATCATCCTCTTGGGGCTGAATCTAGCCTTGAATGCGTCTAAGTTCATGTTTGGGAAGTTTTGTTCCCGGACGGCAGCCTGGAGTTGCTCAGCTGTCAAGGAGCTCTCCCTTATTCCACCAACAACTATGCATGGTCTCCTTTTTGGCATCAACTCCATTTTCAAACCAGCACCCCCTGCACTAGTATCTGCCATGATCTTCCTGGCTTCTTGAAGGTTTGCTGCTTCTAAAATGACCTTTTTGTCCCGCCCTCGCCTCATGTTAACCAGCTGCCAACCCTTTGATTTAGGGTCCACCTTTTCTGCCAAAGCTTTTTCGACCGCTTCAGATGAATCCATCGTAGTGTTGTTATCAGCTGGCTGGACAACAACAAAGTGCTTGGGCTGTTGGGCAGCCCTTGCAGCCGTGGCGTAAGATTTTATATTGGTCCCAGTCTTTGGGGGGCTGGGTCCGATGCGTGGCCTTGGCTGTGGTGTCCGTGGCCTTGCAGCTTCAGTGTCACGTCTGGGCGCTGGTGTCTGGCTCTGACCAGCCACTGCAGGGGCACCCCCAGCAGGCAGGGCCGTGGTGGCGGTCTGCAGCGAGGTTGCAATCTGACGCAACACAACAGACAGGTCCTGATTCTGTTGTTCCACCAAGTCACCCCTTGAAGCTGCCATGCCTTCCAGAGTTTTGATCCTTAAGTCCATGTGGACGACTCGCCTCAGAATTGCCGCCACAGCCTCACTTATAGGCTTGAGGGCACTCTGACCTCTATCTTGACCCACTTTTATGTCACGACAGATTCTCAGGAAGTCGGCTGATGCGGAATCCCATAGGTCCCGTAGTTCTAACGCCGCATCGGAATCCCCAGTATCAACCGGTGGCCTCGTCACAGCCGTGAACACTCTTTCCCCTGCCTGTGCGGATTCCTCTTCACCACTACTGTTCCCCATTCCCCCACGTATTCTGAGTGGCGGATGCGCCTCTCTCGGGGTGTAGGGTGGTACTGCCTCTTCCTGTGTAGTAGGGCTTCGGGGCTCCTCTGGGTGGGCCACTATTCCATCGGTCAATGTTATATCAGCCCACTGCGACCTCTGTTTGGGCTTAATGAGGAATCCTTGGTCAGAGGGACCGAGAGTAGCGATGGCCGTTTTGTTCCACAGCGATGGTTGGTGGCGCTTCCAGTCCGCCTGGATCCACTTGTCTCTCCTTTCAGCCTCCTCCACACGACTATTCTCGTATTTTCCGTCTCTCTTGGGCACCCCGTCAATCGTCGAACATATGGCCCCTTGAACCGCAGCGATAGCCCTCTGCTGCTCTTCTTTCGACTTATTATTTTTGTGCTCCATATAGGCCCGATAGCCCTCAGGGTCCACTTGGCCATGGTGCGTCATGGCTCGATGTTCATTCTCTTCATCAAGTGACACCAACTGCCTCACAATTGGTTCACGAGGCTCTTCAGGGTCTCTCCCAGGGAACCACGGGGAAACCCTAGGGGGGTAGACCACGTCGGTCATGGATTCGACCGCATATTTCGCAGCAAGTGCGGCAGCACCGATTACTGAGTGCCAGTTGTTATTGGCAACGGCATCCGCAGAGAAGGCCATTATTGCGTTCCTATCTGCTTCCCTGATCTGCTGGGTCGATGTAGCAGTGTGATACGCTATATCGTGCTCCTCAGCAATTTCGTCGTCGTAGTCCACCGGTGGACCGTTATTAATTGGCCCATTAGGGCCAAAATATCTGTGGCCTGGAAGGTGAAAACCTCGTTGAGCCATTTAAACGACAGAGGAAGGCGCTGTTCCTTTAAAAGAAATTTAAAGGGACCGGGAAAAAAAAGAGAAAAACAAAGCGAGTGCTCGAGACGGAGGCCCCTTTCTCCACGCGCGCGTGGGGCGCTTTGTCAGCACCTTGCCGGTGCCAACAACCGCGGTCACGTTGTCGCCGCGCCTCACAGGAGAACGAAAAGTTAGTAGCCCAGGCCCTTGAAAGGGCTCGAACGCACTTGGAGAGAGAACTAATGCTAAGCACTAAACATTCTGTTTCTGCGGAACTAATTTTCTTAATAAAATTCGCTCATGAAACCCGGTAAATCGGCGATAGAAGACGGAAAGCTTGACCGAGCTGTTAACACCGTGAGAACCAGAACTGAACTGATGCAATGCTTATCAACATAAGCTGTTCTTAGCACCTAGTTATGTGGGGATTAGTCTGCAACTTTGGTGGATTAACCGGACCTCTAAGGGAGACACGCTGTTTTACCTGGTTGGTGAGCATGTAGAAACGCAAGGATCAAAAGTAGTCTTCGTGATACATTAACGACCCTCAACTGCTTAGGAATTTGGCGGTTGAATTTAACGAGGTGAGATCTATCCTTTGACATCCAGAGGTTTAGAAATCCCGCGGCGAGACTAAATTACCGCAAAATGGGGCAAAGCAGGGTTCTAGAGGGATAAGACCTGTTACAAATAGCTTCTTAGAGGAAATTTGGCTTGCAAAATAATATTACGCCGTATTCCTGCTATACCCAAACATAATCGCTAATTAGCGTCCTAATTCACACAAAACCCCGGAAATACACATTTTTGATACTTTATTCATTATTTGCAGTTGGCAAACACTTTTTGTCCAACACAAAAGTTGTAGAGAATAAAACTCAAAATACGTAGGTAGGTAATTCGAAATACATAAAAAATTTGTCAGTTCTAATAGCGGGGGAAAATTGCAAAATGAGTTGTTTTTTGTGTTTTGTTTTGTTTTTTTCGTTTTTCCCGGAATCCCCCAGTGTGCTCCGGCGCTGGTGCTCGAATCTCACAGTTCCGTTCTTTCTGAACACACAACCATTTAATCATATCGCCTTCTTTACGCGGAATAGCACATTACAGTACGAGGGTTGAAATTTCCAGGACGGCGTAGCTCGAAAACTTTCAATAGTAGAGTATGGTTTTTGGTTTTTTTAACGTTTTTAAATTTATCTTGAACTTAAGAATTTGTTGAGGCCACCCGGAGCATTGTATGACCAGCCATTTGTTTGCACCAAAAGGCTTCAACACGTGGTTTTTTTCACTCAATTGGGCTCTTCCACCCGAATAGGTACACATGTTGTTTTGTCCACCGACAGACCTCAGACAGAACTTTTACAACGAGTAAACTGGAAGATGGGAAAATCGTTCTTTTGAATCGATTAGTTTTGAGATACATTTCTGTTTATTATTTTCAAGCCCTCGAGAACCTTTGAATCGAGTATGAAAAAAAAGTAACCCCCCCCCCCCCCCATCAAAATTTTATGGTTTGCGTTTCAAGGTAGCGCTTAAGTAGAACCCGAAGATGGAAAGAAAACATTTATATCCTTCCGCCGCGCCGTACTTGACACTTTCCTTAGTTATCATGAACCAAAATTAATGAAATATTGTTTGCAGGTCCCAGCAGAAGGGATATGTATGAAGGAAAATAATAAATCGTTGTTTACCTAATAATATGCAGCGTTTGTAATTATGAATCTATCCCATACAGAAGATACCGTTTCTTAATGCCTACTACACGTCAGAATTAAGTCGAAAGACAATATCGCTCGAGACTCCGTGAAGTGCGGATCTCCCGCTTTGAAATAAGTGATATCCTTCCCCTTATTTCGCTCTGTTGATTGTTATCGATTGGAGTTTCACTTGCCGTTTAATTTACTGAGAGTTGAAATGGGAGGCAACGAAGACGGTAAGCCACCCGACACAACGATGGAAGACGGAAACACAGGTCCAATTAAAAAACGCTGCAAATCCCTTCACAACGGTTTATAATTATGTACAGAATACCCTTCTGTTACAGATCACAGCTCTATGTATAGATAACCCGTCTATATAATATTTATGATATGTACTATTCTATACATATAATGTAGATCGCAGACCCTCCGTAGGTGAGTACCTAACCCCGTACTCGTTACTAGGTACCTATCTAAATCACGAGTTAAATGTTGCTAAAATAATTCTGTCGATGACAAACAGTAGCTAAAATGGCAAAAAGAAACGCAAATAACGAAGTTCTGAAGGGAAATTGTTGACGTGGAGTGAAAAGCGTAGATCGCGGTTTTCTGTGGTCAATACCCCCGAGCTCCCCCCAGGAAAGCCCTAAATCAAGTACTGGACCGGCTCCAGAATTAAAGTTTCCTACAAATGCGCGGGATTCAATATTTCAATCATTAATGATTTGTAGTTATTCATGAAGCATAAGGCAAATAATAAACCGTTGCGTAATAATTTACCTGTATAGGTGCCCCTTCTACGTAGATAGTATAACGAACCGTTGTGTAATAATTTACCGTTTTGTAATAATTTTCCCATCAATAATACTTCAACGGTTGTTCAAGTTGCAAAAGTACCTATCAACAAAATCCAGCCCCTTCTAGGTAGATAAACTGTTGTGTAATAATTTACCGTTGTGTAATAATTTACCGTTAAGTAGGTAATAATTTGCCTTTGTAAAATAATTTACCATTGTGTAATAATTTACCCATCAATAATACTTCAACGTTTCTTCAAGTTTCAGAAGTACCTACCAACAAAACCCAATAGATCCATCACTTATCAAATGAAATAATATCGCAGAACAACCAACTCAACTTCATACAGCCATCCTTGATTATAATCAGATGCTCCGTAGTTATGATATCTGGGCCGGATTTATACCGTTTGATTCACGATCGTGTTGACGAAGCTTTTTGGTGCAAACGAACGGCTGGTCGTACAATGCTCCGGGTGGTCTCAAAAAATTCTTTAGTTCAGGATTAATTGAAAAACGTTTAAAAAAACCATACCCTTCTATTGAAAGTTTTCGAGCTACGCCGTTCTGAAAATTTAAACCTCTATTTTCAACCCCTTAGAGATGACTGACAGTAACGCCGAGCTTCGAGGACCAACTAGACCCCGAACGGAACCTATAACCCGAATTTCATCAAATTTTTTTCATGGTAACTAAGAAAAGTGCTAAGTACGGCGTGCGGCGTACAGACAGACTTTTTTTATTGCATTTTCGGATTCTACATACCTTGAAACGTAAACCATCAAATTTTGAGGGGGGGGGGTGGAATTTTATTTATTTTTTTTTCATGCTCGATTCCAAAGGTTTATTATTGAAAATAATAAACCAAAATCAGACACGGACAATATTGTTATGGAATTTGATATATAATATATGATGCTGGTCCTTTTCAAGTGTTTCTAGAAAGTGAAAGAGAGGATCAGAGTGGTGTATCCCGAATGCACCCTATGTCCTAGCGAAATTATTGCATGATAATCACCCAGAACTGATGAACCACATGAAGTCTATGAACCACATAGATTGAAAGTCGAAATAGATAGCAAATAAGATGATCGAGTCAACTCATCTCAAAGCCAATAAATTCAAGCCATATATCCCTGTCTATTTACTGAAAAGAAAAGTCGTTATACGAGGAGTTGATACCTCCTTATCTGAGGACGAAATTAGAAAATATGTCTACAATTTTGATGGAACCGAGTTGGAAGTATTAAGTTAAACGTCTAAAACTCAAAATAGCTGATTCAACGAGCAGCCAATTCACACTTGTGCCTACGGAGTCAGTATGCCTAACATTGAGAATACAAGAGTATTCCTACATATGCAACCATACTTCACGTCCGTTGAGAAGCGAGACCGTCCATTCAATGCGTAATTCAATGTAATAAACGGTGGCGCTATGGTCACATCGCAGACCAATGCAAACGTACAAATAGGTGTGATCAATGTGGTGACTCACAACTCCAATACATGCTTGGCCCCACAATCACACAGAAAATGTTTACATCGCCACCAAAAACATTCTGCGTCGGACCAAAAACTTCGTCCGCGAACCGTAGCCAGCAGGATTCGTCCTTCGTCAACAACGATGTAGAACGATTTCCACCATTACCCCCAAGATCAAAATCTAATAGAGATTACGTCACCGCACCTAGAAAACGAGTGAGAAAACCTTCTCCTATATATGAAACAATTTTGATACTTCAGGATCCTTAATCCCAACTACAGTAGGTACCGAAAAATAGAGCCGGAGAATTGATCCAGACCAATCCTCTCAGAGAACCGATCTCTATAACAGGCAATATTCAGGACAAGCAGGACATCGAGGATTTGACTGGAGCAGAGATCAATATTTTCTCAATTATCATGTCCATTTTGGTTTATTACTCTGTGAATAATACACCTACCTATAAAACTCTTTAATGAACCTCCTCAAAATTAATTATTTTACGTTTCAATGTGCGTAGGTTCCAAAAATGCTGCAAAGTCCTTGTCACAGGGTTTATTATTCTATTGGACATACCTACAGAAATGTTGGCTGTTCATTTATTGTTTCTCGAAACCCCGAATTAGGCTCTTATTTTTATTTTTATTTTTTTGTAAATTATCTAGGATCAATTATAGTTCCATGTTTTGATTCACCTGTCGATACTAGGTACTTCTAGTGTTATTATCCGAATCTGTGGTGATTTCAGACGATTTCCCTGGGTTTTTTTCCTCATAAAAATGAATTCTGGGAGCTGAACTTTCGTGACTACCTCAATTCTTCATTCTTTGGTGAAAATCGACTTCATATTAGGTCTTCTCGCCCTAAAAAAACATCGAAAACGATACCTCACATGCTCATGTTCACTAAAACCTCGAAAAACCCTATTTCTACACCCATTTTCCCCCCACAACACCCCTGGGTATATTCCGACTGGGCTGCCGACCTTCGCAGCACAACTATGTCCCAAATGTGTTCCAAAATTGGGACCAAAACTGTGTGCGTAAGCAAGACGAATTTAGATCAATATTTAACGTAAATTTCCACTCTTCGGTCAAAATCGACTTCATATTCGGTCTCCTTCCTAAAAACGCTGCAAATCCCTGCACAAAGGTCACAAAGGGTTTTCGGTCTAAAAAATTCGTTCTTTCGCACTCAGGCTCCATTTGGGCCCCAGTTGTGTCCCGAAACTTTGCAGCCCGATCGGAATATACCCAGGGGTGTTATGGGTGAAAAATGGTTGTAAAAATAGGGTTTTTGGTGTTCTAGTAAAATGAGCTTTTGAGGTTCCTTTTTCCAGAGAAGACCAAATATGAAGTCGATTTTGACCAAAGACTGAAGAATTGATATAGTAACGAAGGTTCAGCCCACCAAAAAATCCTTTTTTTATGAGTCAAAAACCTGGGAAATGTTCTGAAATCACCATAATTTTGAATAATAACACTAGAAAAAGTGTCAACAGCCTGCATTTCTTTAGGTATGTCCAATAGAATAATAAACCCAAGTGCAGCGTTTTTGGAATCTAAGCACCTTGAAACGTGAAAGAAAAAACGCTGCAATTCCCTGCACAACGGTTTATTATTTTGTATACAGAATACCCTTCTGTTACTGATCACAGCTCTCTGTATAGATAACCCGTCTATATAATATGTACTAGTCTGTACATATTATGTAGATCGCAGACCCTCCGTAGGTTAGTACCTAACACCGTACTCGTTACTATAGGTACCTACCTAAATCACGAGTTAAATGTTGCTAAAATAATTCTATCGATGACAAACAGTAACTAAAATGGCAAAAAGAAACGCAAATAATGAAGTTCTGAAGGAAAACTGTTGACGTGGAGTGAAATAGATGCCCCTTCTGCGTAGATCAATGTTTTCTGTGGTCAGAACCTACCCTCGTGGTCAAGTATAATGAGCCGTTGTGTAATAATTTACCGTTCTGTAATAATTTACCGTTGCGTAATAATTTACTATATTATGTAGGTAATAATTTACTGCTATGTAGGTAATAATTTACCGTTGTGTAATAATTTAACAATAATTCAACAACGTTTGTTCATGTAGCAAAAGTACCTATCAACGAAATCCAAAAGAGCCATCATTTTTCAAATGTGATCTGTAACAGATGGGTATTCTGTACAAAATAATAAACCGTTGTGCAGGGATTTGCAGCGTTTTCAAATGAAATAATATCACAGAACAACCAACTCCACTTCATACAGCCATCCGTGATTATAATCAGGTGCTCCCTAGCAATGAACTGGACAAACTTAACTTGAATAAAGGTTATGTTTCATGAATAACAACAATTATGAAATGCAATTCCCGGGCTGGCTCAATACTCGATTTAGGGCATCTATACAGGTAAATTATTACACAACGGTTATTATTTGTAAATTATTACACAACGGTTCATTATTGTGTAAATTACCACACAACGATAAATTATTACACAATGGTTTATTATTTACATCATGCTTCATGAATAACTACAAAAAAAGATGAATGATGAATGATAGAATTATTGAATCCCGCGCATTTCTATGAAACTTTAAATCCCGGGCCGGCTCCAGTACTCGATTTAGGGCTTTCCGTGGGGAGCTCGAGGGTACTGACCACAGAAAACAGTGAGCGACGCAGAAGGAGCAGTTATACAGCTAAATAATAAACCGTTGTGTAATGATTTGCAGCGGTTTTTATTGCATTTTCGGATTCCAAATACCTTGAAACGAAAACCATCAAATGTTGTTGGGGGGGGGGGGGGATTATTTTTTTCATGCTCGATTCCAAAGGTTCATTATTGAACATAATATCCAAAAAGTCTCGAAAGACGGAAATTAAAGGATATTGGCTCTGAAAATTGAAACATTACCGGTTTTCAAACGTCACCGACCTAAATACTAAAAGGGTGATTGCTCACAGATTAAGACCGGAATCCCGATGCGGACTTGTGTTATTCTTCCATTCCATGGTAGCAGGAGGACTCCCCACAAAGACCGATGTACAGTTGATGATATTTTTTTTCTCCCTTCACGAGTTACACCCTCCTATATTGTGCTCTCGATAAATTGAACCAATTATTTTGAGCCCGACCCCGTTAAGGGTCGTGATTGTCCCCTTTTTTCCACTTCTTATCTAAAACGGTCATTTACTGTGCGACGTGCAAGTTTTTTCCTCAGTTGTATTATGCTAACCAATAATTCCCTGCGGAACCACCACCTACGAAGGTACACGGTATAAGGGTGAATCCAGTGAGCCCGTTGTGGGGGGGGGGGGGGGGCTATAATCGAGGCGATTGATGAGGGATTGATGAAGGTACTGCAAAGTTGATGGCAAAACATACATGTCTTTTAGTACATCCATTTCAAAAAACATCGTCATGCAACATGACCGTATGAGCCAATTTTCAAAATAACGTACGTATCTACCCAGACTGTCGAACATGTATCTCATGTTCCACAAGCAAATCACCGGTTATTTTTCGAAACAAAATATAATTCTTAATACAACTACACACCAATGGGTTCCTATGTACCTACTTCTACTACTACTAATATAAATATAGCATTTCCAAATTGAATTAAAGGTTTTCCAAATTGAATTAATGATTGTCCAAGTTGAATTACCGATTTTCTAAATCAAGTTAATGGTTTTCCAAATTGAATTAACGGTTTTTTTTACCGAACTAAAAAGCCATAAACTAACCGTGTGTTATCCAAAAGCACGTGTCCTCGCGGTCGGCTTCCCTCCACCGCCTTAAAGCAAGACACTATCACTCATCTCAGCAAAATATATTAAAAAGGATAGGCGTGAATTAAAAGCATGTTAACGATTGCATTAGATAGGAATTGATTTGGTAGGCTATGCGCTGATATATTCCTTCACACATGCAGAAGAGATACAATGATGGATACGCATCGCAATAAAATAAAAACGGATTTATAACAAAGTCTATTTCCACGAAAACAATGAGTACAAAGTTAAATCGATTTCGACGGTTAAGCCATCATCAGTAACAAACATGAACTATTTTGTTATATTATAACTCTGTTTTTATTAAAATGGGTTTCCACAACTTCGTCGCGAGTGATTTAATTCGTACGCATCGCAATGATCCATTTTTGGACATCCTCAGGTACTTATTTGATCTGGTCAGAAGAGAACTACACTCAGCCGAGAATGAAAAGAACCACACTCTCATCCGCTTCAGGCCATCCTGAATCCAAATCCGTGAAAAAAAACCATATGTGTGTGTGTTTGTGTGTGAGTGTATGCGTGCGTGCTTGCGTGTGTGGGTGTGTTTGTGTGTGTGACAGAATCTTGTGTGAATTCTCAACCACTTGCGTGGTTATTTTTTTGATTGCATGGTTCTGTCTAGTTGTGCCCTACCTACGTCGCCGGTATTTCGCAATTAACTTCTAGAATGTGGAAGGGGGATTAATGCTGAAAAATGTGGTTTTTTGGCTAAATCTTGTGTGCGCTTCCCAGGCCGCAATTCTCAACCGATTTACCTGTTTATTTTTTTTGTTCGACGCAGAATTCAGTCTAGTTGTGCAATACGTCACCGGAATTTCGAAATTTATTTCTATAGTGGCGAGGGGACAACGCGGGATTTTTGGCGAATCTTGTTTCCGCTGCCCATATTCTCAACTTCTGAAGCTGCCATACGACATAGGTTTGTAAGAAAAAATAGGCAGGTAGCAACCTAATCTTGAATCAATCGGCCAATTTATTCACAATACCATTGGGGCATTGCTATGGTCGCCGAACACGTAGGTACGTAAGCTGTTCATATCGCGCCCCTTGTCACGAAATTAGGTGATTAAAACTGCATAATGAATTCATCATTATCATCATCATCATTATAGATCAGTTACGCACATCTACTTCCAGAGGATCTGCAGTGAGAGCCATCTATACACCACCATAAGGGACGTCCACTGTAATGCATACATTACTCTACGTGTTTCTTTCTTGCCTGATGATAACATTACGTATACTCTGAATTTAGATACCCACATTTCTGGGGAACCGCTAATTCAATTTGGAAATGCCTGTTCACCTACTGCTGTTTTCCTTTTTATTGTTATTTTTTAACGAGAACCCTCCTGACGTTTACTCCAGCCGTCACTTAATTTTGACGAAAAGGGATCGGCACAACACTGTATTATAAATGCGCATTTCCAGATTTCCATGTTGTACTGAGCAGATGTCTGGTTGGCACGAGCCTTGGGCTTCATATAGTCATCCGGGTCGCCCCCACCGTCTCCCGCTCCCGCCTCAGGACTTCCACCAATTGGAATTTCACTTCGCAAGCCGTCCAGGACCCCCCCCACCCACGCGATCCCTACTGCCCTGCGATCGCGCCCGCCTTCCTCAAGATTCTAATCGCGGTATATAAAGTTAGTAGGTCTCGTGCTTGCGACGATCATTTTAGTTGTAAGAGACGGACGAAGACAATATGCGACAGGTGCTGCTACTCCTCGCGTGCGGGACTTTGGCGTACGCGTCCGTTGAGACGATGCTGACCGCCGCCATCGGCAAGTGTTTGGGCGCATCGACACAGGAGCAGTGCATGAGAAATGAGGTTTGAACTTGATGATTGCTTACCGTGTTGAAACTTGGTACACAACCAAAAGATCAAGTAGAATAAATATTTTCCAAATTTACCCATTTTGGCGCAAAGACAGAAGCAATTTCGCTTTTCAATTTTTTCACCATGGCAAGGTGCCGCGCCGATGCGGACAACATGAGCCCTATATTCCTTATTCAAATCAGTGGTTCCCAAAGTAGATATTGAGGCAAATTACGTTAACCAAAACAAATGAACACTAAATATAATTAAACACATAAAAGAAGGCACTTGACAGTGGCAACATTTTTTACTGGAAGGGCAATAAGAAGTAGGTAGAAACCTACCTACCTACTGTTCTTGGTTCTAATAATCAAATTTTGGGTTTCTACTCAATTGTAAGGTACTTATGCAGGTACTGTAACAGATAAGCGAAAAATTATTGAACCTGAACGCCCATGAATGTAGTTTTGGCTATTTCAGATCAATCCTTCACATTCAGATTCCTCAACCCAGAAATAGGTAGAACCAGTTTTGTTAAAGAATTTGTTTTCCAATTTTCTTTGGATAGGATTTTGTATTCGTCATGACTTAGGTATTTATGCCCGCTTTCAATTGGTTCTAGTAGGCAATGATGAAGGACACTTTTTTTCCCCCTCGCGTTGATTTTCGGCTAACTCTGAATCACTGCGAAAAAGGTGTTTTCTGACTGATATTATACTCCTCACTAATTCA
Source organism: Leptopterna dolabrata (assembly GCA_954871275.1). NCBI lineage: Eukaryota > Metazoa > Arthropoda > Insecta > Hemiptera > Miridae > Leptopterna > Leptopterna dolabrata. Next base: position 16,268,433 of record OX940978.1, read on the forward strand.
ATAGGAAATTGTGCGGTGATACTGAAGACCCCCCCCCCCCCCCCCCCCCCCCCTGTTCATATGTATACCTACCTACTGAAAATAGCTCATTATTTCCGAAAAACGCGAAATTTGGCGAAACTGTATTTTCAACAATCAAAACTGTAATTTTATGTCTCATGAAGCATTTGATACCGTTTTTGATAATTGTATAGTACATCTGTCTGGTAACTTTGGCCATTGGCGTTGGCTTTTACTAATTTTTGAATCTTCATGAAACTTGAATTCGACCCCCTTATTTTAATATATATATCTATATTTATTTATTTTTGTCAATTGAAACAGCCTTTTTATGTCTCGAGTCACCATTCTGTAAGTATAACTGTTGAACTGTTCGTGCTTCTATAAAAGGTTTTGGTGGTCTTCAGCCTATTTGCCGATTTCTTGCGATTTCTGATCCACAAAACTCAAATTCCACTTTTGGTTTTTGAAAATGTTCATCATCAAAACTCATCCAATACAAAATGTTGGCGAAATTTGGAATTTTTTATCCTGTAGCAGAGGTCAGATATTGTCTATAACAACATTGCGCTGGGTATGCCGAATATAACCAAATATACAAATAGTCAAAATCAAAAGAATATATAATCAAAATCACATGATCCTATCACCACATAGCACATGCATCCGTCCGCATGGTTTGGCAATTTAAATTCACGAGGTTACAGCAAGTGGCATTAGTAAAGTTCAGCTTCATTTGGCATTAAATTTATTGATTACCATCACACAATTAGGAAGTTGGTAGCGTTATAAAATGGACATTAGGTGGGAGATGCGGAACTTTTTTAATATTGTCAACCCCACCACCTGTAATATTACAGAGACAGCAAGTCACCAAACGCCCAGGAAGTCTCATAAAGTACCTCCTGAGTTCCACATTTAAACTGACTTTTGATGAAATTTCCGTTCGTTCTTTCGGTTAGTGTAATTAGGCAGGTAGGTACTTCCCAAGAACATGAAATTCACAATATGGATCAGCCGTCTTCGTTTTGGCACTCGAACCCACGAATCTCCTCAACAGGGTCCATCTACATTTCGAAGATAAGTTTCCCCTCCTCAACTGATGGGATGAGAAGTCCTAAAATTCCGCATTTTTCGGGAATCTAGGAGGGATCCTTAATCAAGATCATCGTACCACGGAAAGATGAGCTTTATCATTGATACACGTATTATAATAATTACCTTATATTCAGCTGTTCCCTATCAATGATACAGGGCTAGAGTATATATACCGTATGATTTACACTCAGGTTTTCAGTTCAAACTTTAGGGCCTTAATGTGAACGAACGGCTGGACATACAATGATCCGGTTGTCTTAACAAAATCTTAAACTTTGGAATCAATTAAAAACCGTACCTTTCCACTGAAAGTTTTCGAGCTACGGTGTTTGAAATGTCAATCCCTATTTTTCATCCCTTGCATATGACAAAGAGTAACGGCTAGCTACAAGGATCAACTAGACCCTAAATGGAACCTACAAACCAAATTTCAATAATTTTGTTCATGGCAAATAAGGGAACTTCCGCGAACTCATCAAATTTTGAGGGGGGTTAAATAAATTATTTTTCATGCTCGATTCCAAAGGTTCATTACTGAAATAATAAACCAATATGTTCATAAAGTTCATCGTGCTGCAGGTTCTGGACTACCTCGGGCGTCCGAGGTCTCTGCCAGGCGAAGAAGAAGGGCAAATGATCATGAGGAGGCTCAAGGAAATCGCCAAATCCAACGTTTTCAGACTGGAACTTCCACAGGTACGACTGCACCTTCAATCTAGAAATTCATCTAGATTGATTTTATTCCATTTATATTTTTTTCGTGTGGTTGATAGTCATAGCTACGTAATCGGAGGGTGCCAAAGTTGAAATAACGAGTTCTAAATTTGCGTTCTTACACTGTCTAGGTATATGCTTTTATTAGATTATTTAGCTTTGCGTTACTCAATAAGATATTTCAGTATATTCGTATTAAATATGCTATTAAAGCATCTATATTCAGTCATTTACATAGGTATTATTATTATGCTGGGCATGGATTGCTGAGCGATTGAACTGAATTGAATTCTATATATTTTGTGAATAGTATTGTAGGCAATGTCAACCAGGTTACGATTTTAGTTATAGAAAACTCAAATTACTTTCCTCTATTCTCAAGCATGCCACACTGACTAATTTTATTCCGTAGGTACGTATCACGTACGTCCAACTTCATAACCCAACCAACCACTGACAAAAGGGACCACAATACCTATATATTATGATAAGTCTATGGCACGGAAGGGCAATGTACAAGAAATTGCATGAAGGCTAGGGCAGTGGACGACAACTGAAATTGTTTTATAAAAACCTTGGCAAATTATTACACAGCAGCTTATATTTTCCTGCATAGATCACTGAATTCCTATTAGCATCGCGGTGTCCGTGGGTGTGTGTGTGTGTGTACTTTATGTGCGTGCATGTGTGTGAGTAGGTCGGTATCCCCCGCAAAAAAAACGACCTTACTAAATCAGGGTCTTACACAATAGGAATTCAGTGATCTACGTAGAAGAGGTTTCTATACAGGAAAATAATCCGTTGTGTAATAATTTGCAGCGTTCTTTATTCGGATTCTACGTACTATCTTGAAACGCAAACCATAAAATTTAGAGGGGGGGGGGGGGGGGGGGGGGTAAACTTTTTACACGCTCGATTAGGTATGCACAAAGTAAATACTGTAAATATTGATACTGCTATCCTCCCTCACTGGACAGTCAGAAAGGATTGGGACACTAATTAATTGCAATGATTAACTAGGGAATCATTTAACCCTGAAATATTACCTACTGCAACCTTTGAGAATATGTAGTTAGTGAATTCTTTTCGCACACAACATTAGCTATTTAGGGTGGTATAACATAATAATGAGCATGGCGATGGAGACTGTTGTGTTGAATCTGTTTATTCGATGAAGCGATCGCTGAAACTCCTCTGATTTCTACACTTGGATATATATCAAACTCGTAGTTGACATTAATTACACACATCCCAGTCATCATGCATGAGAACGACGTAGGTATGTTTATTCATGGAACCTATTAAGTAGGTAGGTACATACATTAATTGACGGTATTTGATGGGATGAGCTTGCTTGGAGTGGATTTGAAAAACACCAGTTTACCTAATTGCAGCGCTCTGACTGCAAAGGTTAGTGATAATGTACCGTTGATGTGTTAGCCTGAGGAATACGATTCCCTGTTTTAAACCAATTTCCACAACTCCTCTCGTGATCTCATCGCTTGTTGGACTTCGCATTAATAATTGTTGCACTATTCACTTTTTAATCAAAGCACAAAAATGGTAAGATCTCCTGCGCGTAAAGCAGATGGTTGAAAACTCAAGCCCCGCTGGTGTCAAGGTAATCCCCACCAAATGGCTCGAAAACTTTATCACAAATTAAAATTAAATCTTCAAG